>SJYA01002091.1:1694831-1927160 GCA_006410615.1 Neotragus moschatus
TACTCTGCATATAAGTTAAATAAGCAGGATGACAACATACAGCGTTGATGTACTCCTTTTCCTATGTGGAACCAGTCTGTTGTTCCATGTCCAGTTCTAACTATTGCTTCCTGACCTGCATACAGGTTTCTCAAGAGGCAGGTCAGATGGTCTGGAATTCACATCTCTTTCAGAATTTTCCACAGTTTATTGTGATCCACATAGTCAAAGGCTTTGGCATAGTCAATAAAGCAGAAATAGATGTTTCTCTGGAACCCTCTTGCTTTTTCAATGATCAAGTGAATGTTGACAATTTGATCTGTGGTTCTTCTGCCTTTTCTAAAACCAGCTTGAACATCTGGAAGTTCACAGTTCACGTATTGCTGAAGCATGGCTTGTAGAATTTTGAGCATTACTTTACTAGCGTGCGAGGTGAGTGCAATTGTGCAGTAGTTTGAACATTCTTTGGCATTGCCTTTCTTTGGGATGAGGGAAGACGTGTGTTTAGTTCAGGTTGTATGTTTTGCAGTAATTCTTAAACAGTGGTGTTAACAACTCTGTTGGCTGATTGTGTGTTTTGGAAACCACAGTGAAACAAGTGACTGATCAAGAGACTTTTTAAATATTTACAAAGGACACGTGGCTGGAGGACATTGGGCCATGTGAATACGGAGCAGATGTGGGCCTGCTAGTTTCTGTGGCTTTGCCTCTAAGACAGAACTAAGACATCCACTGTGCCTTTCCCCCAGGACTTCAGATATTTTCTAGGTTTTACTGATGCACGTTCCTTTCCAACTGCCTCTTTAATCATGTTGAGCACCTCAAGACCAAGATAGATTCTCCAGGTAGTGGTGGGTTCCCCCCACTTCTGCTTTGATACTGAGAATTTTAAATTTCTTTTTGCCCCCAGCATCTTATGAATCTGTGACCAGGGTAAATAAAAAAAAGATCTCTAGAAAACCGTGCCCTTTCACTGTTGTGCTAAATGTAATCCAAGTGAAAGCAGTGTATCAGATTCAGGACAGCCCCTCACCCCCACCCCCAGATCTCCTAGGGACACACTGTCTCCCCTAAGCATTTCCTGTAGAGTGTGCTTTATCCTTCATTTGTTGAACAGATATTTGTTGAGCATCTACTCTGCCATCACTCTTCGGGGCATGGAGATATAAGTGAACAAAAGGAGACAGAATCCCTGCCTTAAGGAAAGGTGCAGGACAGGGATGCCGGGTGTGCTGCAGTCCATGGGGCCCCAAAGAGTCGGGCATGACTGAGCGACTCAACAACAGCAAAGTGAGAGCTGACATTTTCATGGGTAGAGACAGAAAATAAGACAAATTAGTAACCTACATAGGGTGTTAGGGGCTTCCTTGGTGGCTCAGATGGTATGCCTGCGATGCAGGTTACCTGGGTTCGATCCTCGAGTTGGGAAGATAGCCTGTAGAAGAGAATGGCAACCCACTCCAGTATTCTTGCCTGGAGAATCCCATGGACTGGCGAGCTACAGTACATGGGGTTGCAAAGCACTGGACNGGGCTTCCTTGGTGGCTCAGATGGTATGCCTGCGATGCAGGTTACCTGGGTTCGATCCTCGAGTTGGGAAGATAGCCTGTAGAAGAGAATGGCAACCCACTCCAGTATTCTTGCCTGGAGAATCCCATGGACTGGCGAGCTACAGTACATGGGGTTGCAAAGCACTGGACACGGTGGAGCTACTAACACACACACACACACACACACACACACACACACATATAATGTGTTAGAAGTAAGTGCTGTGAAGAAAAATAAAACAGAGAAGCTGGGGTATGGGGTGTGGTTTAATTTCCAGTAAGACCATTAAGGGAACCTTGCTGGGAAGGTGATGTGTGAGCAGATTTGAAGGAGAGCAGGATGTAACCCATGCAGAGACTGGGGAAGGTTCTGGAAGCATCGTGACTTTTAGCAGAGTTGATGCTTGGGAGGATCCTAGGCTTGGTCCTTTCTGGTATTGCATCTCTGGTATCAGATCAGAGCTCAGCTGACTTCCCAAAGTCAGGGCAGAGTCAGTGAGACTCTCAGGAAGAAAACTGATGCAAGGAAAAGCCTGTCACAGCAGACTGCTGATGGGCTTAGAAAAAAAAGTGAAAGTGTTTGCTCAGTCGTGTTCAGCTCTTTGTGACCCTATGGACTGTAGCCTGCCAGCCTCCTCTATCCATGGAATTCTCCGTCAAGAATACTGGAGTGAGTTGCCATGTCCTTCTCCAGGGTGTCTTTCCAACCCAGGGATCAAACCCAGGTATCCAGCATTTCAGGCAGACTCTTTACCATCTGGGTTACCAGGGCTTAGAGACCTACCCTTTGACTCCTAAGGAGATGCTCTTCTTTTTCCATTCTCAGGTACAGAATCCGGTTTCTCCTTGCGTTGTCTATTATGCCAAATTTAGCCAACTGCATAAAGGGGCTTACTTCACACAGCACTGTCCTCACTTCTGATGCCAACTGCAGGTTTGGGGGAGGGTTCCCCAAACCACTCTCAGTTTCAGTAATTTGCTAGAAGGACTCTCAGAACCCACTGAAATCTGTCACTCACTGTTCTGGTTTATAACAGAGAAAGGATATAGCTTAAAATCAACCTGGGGAAGAGATGCATAGGGCAGAGTCCGTGAGGGTTCCTAATGCCCAGTGTCCAGTGGTCCTTTCCCGGGGGACATGTGGACAGCATTCATCCTGCCTACATCCTCCTGTAATAACATGCACAGGGTATTTTCCACTCGGGAAGCTCACCTGAGCCTCGGTATTCAGTGTTTTTACTGGGGCTCCATCGCGAATTGCCCATATGGCTGTTCTTCAGTCTCCAGCCCTTCCAGAGATGGTTGATACCTTTAGTTTCGAATTCCTCCAGAGAGCAGCTGATGCCATGTAGCCTAAGATAAATCACACTGTTAGACTGTCTGGTGGCCAAAGCCCCTGGGCAAACAAAGACTCTGCTATTAGGCATGACCTTCTAGCAGCCTGGATTCTGAGTGGCTGAGGGCAAAGGCCAGACCTCTTTGTTGGACAGGGTTAATTCCTCACTGCAGAGTTTGTAACATACAGTTATTCTTCTCCGTATTTGTTCTCATAACATCATTCATAACTGCTCTTCACTAAAAAGAATCCACATGCTAGGTAGGAGGGCAGAGATGGAGCTGGGGGCTCTTCATCTATACACATGAGAGGACCACACATTTCATATTTGCATTTTAGGTTCCTTTACTATTGAATGCCTAGTAGATAGCTTTAAACAATATTCTTCTCATTGTCTTTTGTCCCTTTCGGGGGCGAGAGGGGAAACATGGACTCATGGAAAACAATAGGTATATATTCTGCACAAAATCATCCAAGATAAGTAAACTAATAGCACATAGATTGAAATGTTTACTGGTTTGTGTCAGTGTCTGGTTATACAATGAATAATTCATATCAAACTAGTAGAATGTAACATTTACATAAAATAATACTTTGCAAATTTATGGTAAGTACTAATTACTTGCCTTATTTGCCATGACTATGATATTAAATATTCATAAAAATGTGATTATTTCTTTGATTTGGCAGGCATTTAGATTTCTCTACAGCTTTTCACACTGCTAATTTTAATCCAGTAAATTATCTGGAAGAAAACAGTATGCAGCCTAAAAACTGTTCAGAATTCACTCCAACATTGAGCACATTATGGACGTAATGATCCGTTACCACCAAACTTCAAGAAGGTCTTAGAAGGAAACTGAGAATTAAACAAAGAAATATGGAGGCCATCATCATGATTTATCCAATATGTTTATTAGGAGATTTTTAAAAAAATACATGCTAAGGACAGTCTTTAGAAATACCACCTTGATATACAACAAATGCACTTGGGGATGTTTTGCTCCCGCCAGGGGCCAGTTTAAGGGAATTTAGCAGGACTCTGCCAGCGTTCATTTCCCAGCTTGATGTGCAAAGAGGTTATTATTTGTGAGGCAGATTCGTGTAGGAGCCCGAATTGTGGGCCAGTGTGCTGGAAATGGGCTTCTTGTTGGGAAATGGGATCCAGGTTGGGGTGCACCTCCTCCCTTTCTTACCACTGTGGTTTAAGTTGAGTGATCTCATATTCTTTAAAACAAACTCAGAGTTCCATAGCACACGACTCAGGTCAGAGGAGACCATCGTGAAGGACCTGAATATTTTATGTTCTGTTAACTTACAATGACTCTGGTAATTTATCTGCTTTCTTTGGTCCAGTGAGCACAAAATGGAACTCTTTTACAGATAGCCTGTATTCTCTGGTCCAGAAATTCAGAGAGGAGCAAGAGGGTAACCCTTGGGATCTAAAGGTCTTGGGACCTACAAGAGAGGGAGGTGGTTGGAGGAGAAGGCAGGGAGGAAGTGGAGACTATCAACCAATAGCTCACTCACCAGAAACGAGTTGCAGGGAGGGACTTTAACCACTGGTGATCCAGTGGTTAGACCTTTGCCTTCCAGTGTGAGGCGTGGTTTGATCCCTGGTCAGGGAATTAAGACCCCACATGCCTCATGGCCAGAAAACCAAAACATAAAACAGAAACAATACTGTAGCAAATTCAATAGGGATTTTTTAAATGGTCCTCATAAAAAAAAAAGGAAAATAGTTGCAGGGAAATGGCAGAAAGGGACCAGACACTGGTATTGCTAGTTTACATCTTGGCTTCTATTGCTGGATCCTCTATGGGACAAAGAGATTCCACAACCTAAAGTTCCCCTGGAAGCTGGTATTCATCAGGGTGAGTTTCATTACCTCAGTCTCTGGAGCTGGAGCTAGGAAACATTCTTGGGTTTGCTCACACCTGTTCATGAAAAATGCTGGGCTCAGGTCAGGGTCATGGTACTGAACAACAACGACAAAAAGACGACAACTCTGAAGAGTCGTGTCTTTAGAGTAAAAAGCCCAAGATTATATTCTAAAGGTGGAAGGTTGATGACTCAAGATCACCAGAGGAGAACAGGTCATGTGGCAGATAAACACAAGGTGGCAGAAGCTGAGAGCCCTTCTTTCACAAACCTTAAGGCAGATGCAGAAGGAAAATTACAATTGAAAATTTTAAAGGGTAACATTTCCACAGAGCCTCTAACCTCTTGAATGAGTGTTCTGTCTTTGCAGGTGAATGTGACCTGGTAACCAGGGCTCAGGAAAGGGACACCCAACAGCACTTCCTGAAGGAAGATAGCTTGCTTTGTTCATCAGGCCAGGAGGCATGAGTTTCAGAGCAGACAGCTGACATGGGCGTGACCACTTCTAAGTGATTCCAACGTCTTCTTCCTTAGTGTCCTTGCCTGAACTAAGAAGGGTCTACACGACTTGGTACGGTGGCTGGCATGGGGTAAGTGCTTCATAAATTATAACCAATATTTTAACTATTATGTGTAAGAAGTTAAAATGGAAAAACATCACTTAATTGAATGTTTGTGGAAGGAAGGATTTCAGATAGTTGACTGGTATTTGCTGAGATGATTGGATTTAGTGCATGGCATGGTTATGTGATGGTAGAAAACCAGCATAATATGGTGAAACTCAGCGACTGCTTCTCTGAACCACCTGACTCAGTCTTGGGTTTCCGCAGGAATGAGTGAAGTGGACTTTTCAGTTTGAGAGTCAAGATGAATCTCAGTTCCAGAACTCTTCTGATTCCAGTTGCTCTGGTTACATTATAGATTAGGAGTTCCTAATCAGGCATCCCTAAATAACTGTTGATCTTAGACTTTCTAAGGAATCTGTGAGCATGTGGAAAGGGAATGTAAAATTGTATGTATATGCATTTTTCTGAACAGAAAGCCTTTAACTGTATTCAGATTATTAACGAGTTTGGGAATCTTCAAATTTTCAGAAATGGTCTGGATGGTGTGGGCTCCTTTTAATGAGCACTACCTAGAAGCAGAGAAGTTTCCAGACACCAGGTGAGGCTTGGACAGTGATTAAGAGAGAAGAGGTCTTGTCTGAGTTCCTTTTGTCATTAGAAGGATATCTACGATGTTAACTTTCTTGGCAGATCACTGAATACTGAGTTTGTACTTAACAGAATTTATTTGGTCATTTCCCTAAAGATTGCTATTTAACTGTAGCTGCCTCATTCTTCCTTATATAATTGTTATTTTTGAGCCCCAAGGGCCAGGATTTACAAATATTACAATCATGTCAGATTTTCTGGTAATTTTCCTATATTGAAATAATTTTGAATCCTGATTGTGTCATTCAGTATATTTTATGATACTCTCTATTTCCTTTCAGTCATAAATTAGATAATCATGTTGTCTAAATAGATATGGAAAATCCTGTGTCCATTTAAAATTACTCTTGCTTTTGAAAAAAATTATTCAGGCTTATTCAGATTTTTTGACATAAGATATTGTTATTATCTTCCTGGAAAAATAGGCATGATATTTACAGATCAGTTTTGAGTCCCTTGTTACTGAGGTGATAGATTAGGGGAAAGCAAGAATAGATTAGAATATGTTACTCCTTTTTAGCCAGAGTCTTCTTGTGTCATTGTTTTGAAAATTAGCAATGATCCATGAATGTGATTTGCCTAAATTGAGGCTGTTAAAAAAAATGCAAGGAATGTTATAGTAGAGTGTGAAGCTATTCTGACCCAATTTTTACTTCCCTAACAAACCCACACAAAGTCCTCAGAAAATCTGCTGCAAGATGGCACAGTATAAAATGACTATGTATAAGTTCACCCCACCCACCTCCCTCTCCCCACCTAGGCTGCTAGCCTCGCTTCTCACAAGGGGGAAATGTAAACTGTGCTTGCTTGCTCTGAAGTCTGTGCTAAGTCATTTTAGTCACGTCAACTCTTGCGACCCTATAGCCCACCAGGCTCCTCTGTCCATGGGATTCTCCAGGCAAGAATACTGGCGTGGGTTGCTGTACCCTCCTCCAAGGGATCTTCCTGACCCAGGGATCGAACTCACGACTTTTAGGCCTCCTGCATTGGCAGACAGGTTCTTTTACCACTAGTGCCACCTGGGAATCTCCTGTGCAGCACCTACTGAGTGGCTTTTCCAAGCTGTGCCCCAGCCTTCTCTGTGCTTACTTTGCAGGTTTGAGAAACAGGAACCAAAAGTTGCCTTGTAGAACCTCTCTGGCTCCTCATACAAATCGTAAAACCGAAGCCTGCACTTTCAGAAAAGCAAAAAAAAGGCTAACATTTTAAAGGGAGAAAGAAAAAAAAAATCCTGCCTCCCAAGAAAAACTACATAACATACTTCATTTCCTTTCCTATTAGTCTGCTCCCTGAAAATTTATTATTATTTTTTTAAAAGTTTTTTTTTTTTTTAATGTAGACCATTTTAAAAGTCTTTATTGAATCTGTTACAGTATTGCCTCTGTTTTATGTTTTGTGTTTTGGACCCCGAGTCATGTGGGACTTAGCTCCATGACCAGGGATGGAACATGCTTCCCTTGAATTAGGTGAAGTCTTAACCATTGGAGCAGTAGGGAAGTCCCTATTACTGCTATCACCTATTGTTATTATTTTATTTATTTTTTTATTAGAAGATAATTGTTTTATAGTATTATATTAGTTTCTGCTGTAAGACAGCTTGCATCAGCTTTAAGTTTTATTGTTATTATTATTAATCATCCTGACAAGGACATGTCCATTATCCTGACTGTGGGCAGAGGGGTGTAGAAAGATGTGGGAGGAAGGAGGTTTCCAGGAAAGCCTAAGGAAAATGACCCACAGGAGGTCAGAGCGGTTCAGGGCACCATCGGCAGCTGTGGGCACCATCTGACGGAGCCGAGCGTGGCCTCCGAGCTGCCTTCACAATATGTGGGGCTTACGGGAGATCCAGGCCCGGCTGCCGAATGTCATTTCCCATAAAGGAGCTGGCTGAATTGGCACCGGTTCCGCCCTGAGCAAATGCCCTGGCGGGGAGGCCCGAGTGAGGCCTTCATTTACCCAAGTCTCTAGGAGGAACGCAAAGGGTGGAGGAGACGGTTCCTTTGTTAACACGGAGATAACGTTGTTTGCCTATGTTAATTTAAAAGGAGACATCAGACAGCTGGTTCTTAAAAGTCAAATCTGGGCCCTACTGTTGGAGCGTTTCACTGAACTGGAATCTAGTTAAAAACATAAACCATGAAAAAGGGGAGACTTCGCTGGATGGCTCCCACTCCTGGAACTCTCACCCCGCCTGACATCGGACAAGCCCTTGGCTGCCTTTGCAGTACTCAGCTTCTGTTTTGCAGGTGGTTCTGTTGACCACAGCTGCCATCCTTGTCCAAATCGAACATGACTGGATGCGGAGTGGTCAGCTCCCTGGAGTCAGTGTAGAGAGTATTTCCAGGAGCTGCTTGAAATATGTGATGTCTAGAAACAGTGCATGCGTGCTAGTAATTTCAGTCGTGTCTGACTGTGTGACACTAGGGACTGTAGCCCACCAGGCTCCTCTGCCCATGGGATTCTCCAGGCAAGAATATTGGAGTGGGTTACCATGCCCTCCTCTAGGAACACATTTGTGGTAGTTTATGATAGCTTAGTTGATAAATAATCCATTTGCAATGCAGGAGACCCCAATTCTATTCCTGGGTCAGGAAGATCTGCTGGAGAATGAATAGGCTACCCACTCTAGTATTTTTGGGCTTCCCTTGTGGTTCAGCTGGTAAGGAATCTGCCTGCAATGCAAGAGACCTGGGTTCAATGCCTGGGTTGGGAAGATCCCTTGGAGAAGGGAAAGGCTAACCCACTCCAGTATTCTGGCCTGGAGAATTCCATAGACTATACAATGCATGGGGTCACAAAGAGTCAGACACAGCTGAGTGACTTTCACTTTATGGGCACAGTGTGTGGGCTTTTAACTGTTGAATTGGAAGGATCTCCTCTTTAAATGTCATTGCACTGCCCTGACACTTTTATGCTGCTGGGAATAAAGCGTGAAGACTTTAAAGCAAGGCGGCCATGAATCATGGGTATCCAGAGCACTGGCTTTGCTGGTGGCTCAGTGGTAAAGAATCCATCTGCCCATGCAGGAGATGCAGGTTCAATCCCTGGGTCAGGAAGAATCTCTGAAGAAGAAAATGGCAGGCTACTCCAGTATTCTTGCCTGGAGAATCCCATGGACAGAGGAAGCTGGAGGACTACAGTCTCTGGGGTCGCAGAAGAGTCAGACATGACTTAGCAGCTTAACCACAACAATCCATGAGCCCTTTTCAATTTCAGGAAGAAGGAACTCAAGGCAATGCAAAATGGCACAGGGAAGGCTGCCATACATTCTGTCTAGTGCTGTGCAGAGTGAGGGAGCTCATATTCTAAGCGAGTCTGAGGATGAAGCAAGACTCATGGTACATTAATTTCCTGGGGGCTGTGGTAATGTAGTACCCAGACTGGGTGGCTTCAAACAACAGAAATTTATTGTTTTGGAGTTGTGGAGACTGTAGGTCCAAAATCAAGGCGTTATCAGGGTCAGGCTTCCTCTGAAGCCTCCAAGGGAAGATCCTTCCCCAATGTCTTCCAGCTTCTGGAAGCCTGAGATGTTTCTTGGCTTGTGACAGCATCACTTTATTATTTATTCATTTATTTAAAAAATTTATTTGTTTGGCTGTGCTGGGTCTTACTTGAGGCACATGGGATTTTTGACCTTCAGTGTGGCTTTCTTACTCTTAGTTGCAGCATGTAGAATCTAGTTCCCTGACCAAGGGTCAAATCTGGGAGCACTAAATCTTAGTCCCTGGACCACCAGGGAAGTCTTAGCATTGCTTGAATCTTTGCCTCTGTCTTCCTTTGCCTTCTCCCCATGTCTCTGTGTCATCACCTGGCTCTTCCTTCTGTGTTTCTCTCTTTTATAAGGACCCAGTCTTGTTGGATTAAGAGCCCATCTACTCCAGTATGACCTCCCCTTCAGAGTCAGGTGTGCAAAAGTATCCTGAGATACTTGCGTGCTTGCCAAGTCGCTTAAGTCATATCCAACTCTTTGTAACCCTATGGACTGTAGTCCATCAGGCTCCTCTGTCCATGGAATTTCCCAGGCAAGAATACTGGAATGAGTTGTTATTCCCTTCTCCAGGGGATCTTCCTGGACCCAAGGATCAAACCGCATCTCCTCAGTCTTCTGCATTACAGGCTGAGTCTTTACCACTGAGCCATCGGGGAAGCCCATGACCTCACCTTAACCAAGTACATCTGCAACAAACCCAGTTCCAAGTCAGGTCACGTTTGGAGGTGCTAGGGGTTTAGAACATCAACATGTCTTTTTTGGGGGTGGAGGGGCACAATTCCATCCCTAACACAGACTGTAAAATAAATCAGCATGGACTAAGGGGGAATTAGGGAATGAACCTAGAGGAAACTGAATTCTGGAACTCTATTTCACGTTAGGTTTAAAGTTGGTTAGGAATAGGAATAAAGTAGGGTGGAGTAGGTGATAGGGTGCTGCTGAGGGGTTTGGCAGTACCAACCTAGTCAGTAATCTAGTACTTAGAGATGTTGGAAACTACCCTGGAAGCTCAGATGGTGGAGAATTTGCCTGCAATGAAGGAGACCCAGGTTTGATCCCTGGGTCAGGAAGAGCCTCTGGAAAAGGGAATGGCTACCCACTCCAGTATTCTTGCCTAGAGAATTCCATGGACAGAGGAGCCTGGCGGGCTATAGTCCATGGGGTCACAAAGAGTTGGACTTGACTAACACCTTCAGTTTTCACTTTCACAGTGGGGTAGGTTATGGAATGCTGCTGTGGGGTTTGGCAGTACCAGTCTCAGCAGTAATATAATACTTAGAGATTTCGGGAGCTCTTAGAATTAGCAAAACTTATCAATGAAGGCCATGCCGAGACAAAATGTGCTGGTACCATAGCTTGTCTTTGGATCTGATGAATCTAGGAAAAACTCTTTGTGAGGATTCTTTATCACAGAAGGAATGTGATTTTTTGATTTGTGTCATATATTTTATTTGTTTATTTAATTTTTTATTAAAATTTTTTTTATTAGAGGTATAGCTGATTTATAATGTTGTCATTGGTCCCACTCTTTTCTGAAATGTACTTCTTTTTTTTTTTTTATATATATACATATATTCCCTCTCTTTTGACCTTACTCCCACCCATCATCCCAGCCCTCTAGGTCATTACAGAGCATTGAACTGAGCTCCCTGTGCTATACAGCAGCTTCCCACTAGCTACTTTACACATGGTAAAGTATGTGTCACGTATTTTTAGAGGTGACAAAGCCTGTATTCAGTCAAAAGTAAACACAAAGCACTCACTCACTGTCAGGCTCTATATTGTAGATATGCAAAGGTAACATGAGATTCTTGCATTCATGCATGCTAAGCTGTTTGAATCGTGTCTGACTCTTTGATACCCTAGGAACAGTAGCCTGCCAGGCTCCTCTCTCCAGAGGATTCTCTAGGCAAGAATACTGGAGTGTGTTGCCATTTCCTCCTCCAGGGGATCTTCCTGACCCAGGGATCAACCCTGAATCTCCTGTGACTCCCGCACTGCAGGTGGATTCTTTACTGCTGAGCCCTGGGAAAGCCACAACATGAGATACTTACATAAGGTTAAAGAAATCTAACCAGAGTGGCTTGGGAATCAAGTATAATGGTTAATTGAACTTCTTATTTCATCACAAGTCCCATTTTATCATCATTCTTATTTCTTAGTGTGGGGCATTTTGAGGATGTGATACAGTTACTGCCAGGCTTGTTCTCAGCATGCTAATAACTAGAAAATTTTCCTCTGAGAGTCTACATGTTGTTCTATCTCAACTGTTACCATTCTTGAGTGCTATGGGTGAAAGGACCAACTCAACCATCTTATCTCAAACTGAGCCAAGCTAGACACTTGTCAGTTTTTAATATGAAGGAAATAGTCGTAGAAGATACAGTACAGATTATGTTCAGTGTGACTGTATCAGTCATGTCTTGGACATCCTTCCCTGTGCCCCTGGGTCCACTGCTTCAGCAGGACCAGGGAAGAGCCCCAGAGAAGGATGCTGACACTACCTGCCTGAGGTGATGCAGCAGTAAGTGCAGTGGGCCAGGATGTAAACCTCCCTTTGTCTGACTCTGCGGGCTGGGTACCCTTGCCTACTCTTTAGGAACTAATGATTGAGGAGGGAACAGAGCTTTTCAGAGCTGTACTAATAGTATGAGCAGAAGTAAAAAAAATAGTATATTCAGAAACATTTTGTATTTTGTGCCAACTATATGCCAGGCACTTTAGAAGACAGACATTTTTATTCATTATGTGTTTGGTTAATCTAGGCACTTTCATATGCTACCCTTTTTCACAAAGACCATGCAAAGTATTATTTTCATTTTCCTTTTTTTAAATAAAACTTTTCTTAAAATTCAAGAATGGTTGGCTTACAATATTAGTTTCAGGTGTCTGGTATGATCATTCAGTATTTTTGGGCATTAGACTCCATTGGAAGTTATTACAGTTATTACTATAATTCCCTGTGCTGTGTAGTATGTCCCTGTTGCTTATCTATTTGTACATAGTTTGTGTATGTGAATCCCATACCTCTAATTTGTCCCTCCTGCTTCTTTCTTTCTTCTGGTAGTCACCAGTTTGTTCTCTATATCAGTGAGTCTGCTTCTATTTTGCATTCATTTGTATTACCTTTTAGATTCCATATATAAACGATATCATACAGCGTTTGTCTTTGTCTGTCTGACTTATTTCACTAAGCATAGTATTCATAGGTCAGTCTCCCATTTTCTTTTCTTTTTTAATTGAAGTACACTGCTACTGAGTCCCTCCAGTCATGTCCAACTCTTTGTGACCCTGTGTATAGTAGCCCACCAGGCTCCGTTGGGATTTTCCAGTGGGAGATCCTCTAAAAGTACTGGAGTGGATTGCCATGCCCTGCTCCAAGGGATCTTCCCGACCTAGAGATGGAACCCACATCTCTTATGTCTCCTGCATTGGCAGGCGGATTCTTTACCACTAGTGCCACCTGGGAAGCCCACTAGTTGATTTACAATGTTGTGCCAATCTCTGCTGTACAGCAAAGTGACTCAGTTATACACATGTAGGCATTCTTTTTAAAAAATATGCTTCTCCATTGTGGTTTATCACAGGATGTTGAATGTAATTCTCTGTGCTCGACAGTAGGATCCCATTGTCTATCCATCCATCTCCATTTTCTATTAAATAACTGAAGAAACTGAAGCTGGGAGAGCTGCAGTTTAGGCGGTTTTCCAAAGGCAGTATAGATAGTAGTTGCAGGAGTTGGCCTCTGCAGGGTTTCCAATGGCAAGACGAGGATGACATCATTTTGGATGACCTGGAGCACAGGCTCTGGGTCAGTGAGTGTGAGAGATGTGATTGGAAGTGTGTGGGCACATGATGGAGGGTTCTGGACGCAAACCTGAAGACTGCATCTACCACAGAGATATTACCAAGCAACTGCGATTGCGAGCAGCTGGGTGAAGGGATGAAATCAGCTTGAGGAAGAGGAATCCAACATTGTGAGAGGAGAAAACAGGCAGGGAAACCAACCAGAAAGTTTTTTTATAGTAATTGAGGCCTGAGTTGAATTGGGTCTTCTGTGAGTGGGTCTGTGGATAGGAAAAACCTTGTCTCATTCCAAAGAAAGCTTGAAGGTAGCTTGCGGAAATCTGTGAAATATAGCAGAGTCATACAAAACAGTGCCTGAGGGGGGCTTCCTGGTGGCTCAGGGGCAAAGAATCCGCTTGCTAATGCAGGAGACAAGATCCCACCTGCTACTAAGCCTGTGTGCCACAACTATCGAGCCTGTGCTCTAGAGCCTGGGAGCCGCAACCACTGAAACTTCACGCTACAGCTACTGAAGCCCTCGTGCCCAGGAGCTCATGCTCTGCAATAAGAGAAGCCGCTGTAATGAGAAGATCATGCACCACAACTAGAGAAAAGCCTGAGCAGCCACGAAGACCCGGCACAGGCAAACATGAATAAAAAAACATTAGAAAAATCAGTGCATGAGGGAAAATACAGAGAAAGAGCAAGGGTAACGAAATAGTACCAGAGCCAGTACATTCCTGGTGCAGGGGGGATTCTGCTCATCTACACATAATTCAGTAACAACCGTGAACAACTGTGGGAACAACTGTGTTGTTCTAGGACTATGACATGCTAGGAATATAACTGCACCTTTGGATGAATGCAGGGGTAGATTGTAATCTATCTAGGGGACTTTGGGGGCTCCATACTCTTTAGGCATCTTGAACAGGCCACAACTTTGAATAATATTGCATCTGGCATTATGTTTATGTAATAGAGGGAGAAGGAAATGGCACCCCACTCCAGTACTCTTGCCTGGAAAATCCCATGGATGGAGGAGCCTGGTAGGCCACAGTCCATGGGGTCACAAAAAGGTGGACACGACTGAGTGACTTCACTTCATTCATTTCACTCACTTCATACTTTACCACTGGAGAAGGAAATGGCAGCCCTCTCCAGTATTCTTGCCTGAAGAATCCCATGGACAGAGGAGCCTGGCAGGCCAGGGTTCATGGGGTCGCAGAGAGTCGGACACTACTGAAGTAACTGAACATGCATTAGGTAATAGAACTATACTTATTGTATGCTGTAGGTGAAAATCAGAAACACGTTTCCCATAAGCATCAAGCTGGGTAGAATTGTTGTCTTTGATATCTGCTTTTGAGAAAGGAGATGTGCCTGGTTAGGTCATCCTACCTCCACTCGAGGAGAGTCAAGAGAACACTTGGCACAGATGGAGATTCTCATTAAGAAAAAAATAAGTTAGGCCATCCCTGGTGATCCAGTGATTAAGACTTCACCTTCCAATTTAGGGGGTTCGCTCCCTAGTCAGGGAGCTAAGATCCCACATACCTCACAGCCAAAAACCCAGAACTTAAAATGATACAATAATAACCAACTCAATAAATACTTTAAAACGGTCTACATTACAAAAAAGAGAGAAAAAACGTGTAACTAATGATCACAACCTCCAGTTTTAACTTCTTAAAACAAGTTCATTTGAGAAAATTTTAAGGCAAGTATAACTAACATCACAAACGTAGATATCTACATAAACTAGAGGATTTTAGTTTTATGTAGACTTTCTTCTTGGATGCCCTTCACATTCACTAACTGTGACATGCGTCTTAAGGAGCTGATTGGATGTCTGCTATGAACTAGGGATTAACTGATAGTTACCGGATGATGAATCAGCAGGGCTTAGAGAACAGTGGAAAGAGATGAGAATGAGATGCACTCTTGGTCTGTTCATATTAGACAGTATCAGTGAATTCTGAGTTGCAAACAACAGAACCTTTACTCTAGCAAGTTAAAACAGAAAAAGAACTCATACAAGGAATTTTTGACTGGTACTCTGAGGAAGAAGTACATTTTACATTGTGGTTTTCACAGATCCATACATGTTTATAATACAATTGAAAAAATTTGAATGGAGCAATACAGGGAAAGATTGAGGACAGGAGGAGAAGGGATTGACAGAGGATTAGATGGCTGGATGGCATCACCAACTCAATGGACATGAGTTTGAGCGAACTCTGGGAGATAGTGAAGGACAGGGAAGCCTGGTGTGCTGCAGTCCATGGGGTCGCAAAGACTCAGACATGACTCAGCAATTAAGACACTCACTTTTCACTACTTGGTCTAAGAGGCTGTTCAAACTTAACTTGTCTCAACTTGAACTCACTTTGCCCCTACAAACTTAATCATCCTACAGTTTCCCATGTCAGTAAATGGCTTCCAGTTGCTTAGGCCAAAAAAAAATTGTCATTCTTAACTTCTCTCTTTCAAATTCCATGTCAAATTCATTAGCAAATCCTGTCAACTCTCTTTTTGGAAATATTTCCTGAATCCAGCCGCTTCTCATGACTTCTATGACCTCTCATCCTATGCTGAGCTACCATAATAATCTCTTGTGAAGATTATTATAATCCATCCCTAATCACCTTCCTGATTCTGTAACCAAAAGTGGGGTCTGGCTGCTTGCCACTCAAAAGTCAATAAAGAGACCAAGTTGGTAGAAAGGCAAGTTTGCTTTATTTTGGATGCTGGGAAGGTGGGGGTGGGTGGGAGGATGCTTGTCCAAAGTCCAGCTTTTCTCCCCTCCCCCAGCCCCCTGACAATCAGGGGATAAGAACTCTTATAGTTGAAGGGAGGGGGCTCCATGCAGAAACAACACAGTCAGCTCTGACAGTCATCTTGAGATGGTTTGTCTGTGGTCTGACCAGCGTCATCTTGATAGTTTTAGGTGTAGTTACTCTTCAGTCCCATGGTCAGTTTGTTCTCATTTCCTTGAGGCCAGTTCTTGGAATTGTGGCAGCTTATGTCATGGCTACAGTCTGCTTATCATGCAGTTAACTTCTTCCACCTTGTGGGAGTTCCAAGATCTATAAGACAAGTCACAGGATATGGTTCAGAATACTATCGATAGCCCTTGGGAAGGAGCTAAAGGTCCTAGACTATGCTTACCGACTAAACTATTATTGTTTTGCCCTGTCTGACTGCTTATCTTTGCTTTTGTATTTTCTCACTTCTCTGATTAAACTTATTCTTTGGCTAAAGTTTTTCCACGGACAAAAGATGGGCTGAGGATACAGGGGACAAGAACCATTGGATCCTGCTCCGTTTCACTTCTACCTTTCCTCAGATGCTTCTCCCTACCCTGTCTCTCCCCTGCAGGAAACCCCAGGGATCTTTCTGAAACTTGAATTGACTTCTTCCACGGGCTTTCCGTGTGCATGTGTGTGCTAAGTTGCTTCAGTTGTGTCTGACTTCGCTACCTTATGGACTGTAGCCCTCTAGGTGACTCTGTCCATAGGATTCTCCAGGCAGGAAAACTGGAGTGGGTTGCCATGCCCTCCTCCAGGGGATCTTCCCCACCCAAACTAGAGTCTCTTATGTCTCCTGCATGGGCAGGTGGATTCTTTACCACTAAGCCACCTGGGAAGCCCAGCGTTCTGTGTGGATCAAAGTAAAACCCACAGCCTATGCCAAGGTCTGAAGGATCTCATCCCCTCCCATTCTGCTCTTGACCTCCTGGGACAGCAAGATCCTCTTTGGTCTTCCTCAGACACACCATACTCTCCTGCCTCAAGACCTTTGAAAGAGCTCTCTTGGCCAAGAATGCTTTTCCCATGACTCAGTTGCTCACTTCCTTTAGCTGACTCCAGTGTCACTAACTGCTCAGATGTCACTTTCTTGGCCCACCTTGTGTACCTCCATGATTGATCTATCTCTTCTCCCTGCTTTATTATTCTTCACACCACTTACCACCACTTGGTATGTTATCTATAGATGTGTTTATTGGCTTTCTCTCTTCCCAGGGGAAGGTAAACTTGAGGGCAGGAACTTTCCATTTGTTTACTTTTGTGTCTCCAGGGCCTGATTTATCACCAGCTCTTGATATCAAGGGCAAATGGCCCAGGAGAACATGCACGAGGCTGGTTGGAGCAGCATTTATGGGGAAAACTCCCAGAGACAGGAGCCGTAAGAGGTCCCCGGTTTCTCATCACATTCCGGGGCATTGCAGAGAGATCTAGCAAGTGCAGATGTTAGACTCCGGGAGAGGGTCCCTGACCCTCAGGCTATAGGCCTTTTAAGCTGCATGATTTGATGAACATCATCCACTTGCCTGAACACAAAAACTCACACGATGGCAGAACCTTGGCTCCAGTCCTGTGCTGACAGCTCTTTTTGTGTCTGGGTTAACATCAGCTCTTTCCTGCTCAGATAAGAGGGCTGCAACTCAGGTTTTGTAGTTGTAGCTCTACACTGTGCCAAGGCAGTGGTGTGACTGGCCACATAAGTCTTCCTGTGGCATCACTGAGGGTGATGATCTGAGCCTTGTGTTTAACCAGGAATCCTTGTCTTGGAGGGCTGGGCATGACCAGTAGCCATTTGTTGTTCAGTTGCTAAGTCTAAGTTGTGTCCAACTCTTTGCAACCCTGTGGACTGCAGTGTCCCAGGCTTCCCTGTCCTTCACTATCTCCCAGAGTTTGCTCACACTCATGTTCATTGAGTCGGTGATGCCATCCAACCATCTCATACTCCATCACTCCTTCTCCTCCTGTCCTCAATCTTTCTCAGCATCAGGGTCTTTCCAATGAGTTGGCTCTTGACAACAGGTGGCCAAAGTATTGGAGCTTCAGCATTAGTCCTTCCAATGAATATAAGTGGAATGTTTAGTGATCATACAACAAGTAACCAGAGAATACAGCAGAAACAGGCTCTGGGGGCTCATATGAGAAGGCCTCCTTGCTGCTTCTAAGACTTAGCAGCTGCAGAGAAATGCAAGGAAAGCTGAGGAGCTGGGTGATGCCAAAAGTGCAACTTCTAACTCAGGAAATGGAACAAAATGCCATGCATATGAGTTGAAGGGTTTTATAGTTGAGGAATTAGTGTTTACTTATAATTTGCTCGCTGATTTAAAGGGATGTACTTTCTGTTTTTTAAAAAATAAATGTATTTATTTTTGGCCATCAGGTCCCAATTGTAGTGTGTGGGCTTGTCCAATTCCGGCATACAGGCTTAGTTGCTTCCTGGCATGTGGGATTTTAGTTCCCTGACCAGAGATCAAACCCATGCCTCCTGCATTGAAAGGTGGATTCTCTACTGCCAGACAACCAGAGAAGTCTCTATAATGTCTGCTTTTAAATTTCTTAATATAACATGACCTTCTGGTAAGGTACTTATCCTAGATTTCAGTGAGGAAAGCAAGGAGGGGAGCGATAGGAAGATGGTATATCACCAGAAATATCTCACTTCCCTGGTGGCTCAGATGGTAAAGAATCGTTCTGCAATGCAAAAGACCTGGGTTCGATCCCTGGGTTGGGAAGATCCCCTGGAGGAGGGCATGGCAACCCACTCCAGTATTCTTGCCTGGAGAATCCCATCGACAGAGGAGCCTGGTGGGTGTGGGGACCCAAAGAGTTGGACGTGACTGAATAACTAACACTTTCACACTTTCACCCTCATAATACCTGGGGAACTTGAACAAATGCCACATTTTGTATAGCATATCAAGATTTATAGTACATTTACATGTATAATCTTATTTCTTACAACAAGTCTGTAAGAAATAGACTTTTCCCAGGTGATGCAGTGGTAAAAGTCTGCTTACCAATGAAAGAGATGCAAGAGATTTGAGTTTGATCCCTGGTTTGGGAAGATCCCCTGGAGGAGGAAATGGAAACACATTCCAGTATTCTTTCCTCGAGACTCTCATGGACAGGGGAGCCTGGTGGGCTACAGTCCATGGGGTCGCAAAAAGTCAGACACAAGTGAGAGACGGAACACACAGACACAAACACATTTAAAGCAAAATCTAATTTAAATTTTCAGTTGGAATGAAAGTGTGTGTAGATATTTATTTATTTGATGTACACTGGGTCTATACACTTTGCTACATTCATAAGTGGATTCTCCATTTTAATTATTTGCCTAATGGAAATCATTTTTACTTCAGCACCAAGTTTTAAAATGGGATTGGAACAAAAGAATGAAGGTTCAAAGTTTAATTAACTTTGGTATCAATTACTTTATTAAGTCACAGTTCTTTAACTTATGTAATTATCTCTTCTTCTGAATGCTTAGACCAGATCATACATATATGAAGATTTTGTGAACTGAAAGGACATTTTATTCCTCTGATTTCACCGAGTTCTAACTCTATTAAGACCTGTTCTATTAAGGAGGACCCAGAAATCAGCTGTGTGACTTTTGATCTTTCAAATACATACCCTATGTAAGTGAAAAACTATGTCTCGCTATATAAATGTAAAATGTTCCTTGTAAGGATAAATTTCATTATTGGACCCATTTGATATTGTCTTTAAGTTCACCATTTTAACTACACCTGTAGAGATTTACTTAAAAGACATGATAGGAATATCAGAGACCTTTATAGAAGTTATTTACGGAATAGCTTTGTAGAGGACATTTTATTTGGCCAAATTACTAAGAGAGTATACACTCATAGTCTTTGTCACCTTGTATGTTACACACACTATATTGTTTCATCACTTATGCCAGAAAGAATGGATAGTTTAGGAAAGTGTTTTAAAGCCTTCTTCAGTCTTTCTGTGCTCAGTCGCTCATGTGTCCCACCTTTTGAGACCCCATGAATGGTAGCCCATGTGGCTCCTCTGTCCATAGAGCTCTCTAGGCAAGAATACTGGAGTGGGTTGCCATTCCCTTCTCCAGGGGATCTTCCCCACCCAGAAATTCAGTATACATCTCTTGTGTATCCTGCATTGGCATGCGGGTTCTTTACCAATGTGCCACCTGGGAAGCCTCTGGTCTCTTTTAGGCTAGTCATGTCTCTCACTTATAGTGTTGACTCAGTAACAGTTATTTATGACTCATAAATTTAGAATGTTTAGGGGAATTCATGTCAAAACTGTGGACAAGATAATGTAAACAAGAGTTCTATTTGTGTATGAAGGAGAAAGGGGGTTACTGAATTAGTTGGCATATTTTTACTTGGCTTCTCTGCTCTCAAATAGAACCTTGAAATCCTGGATAATACAAATAATCATACAATTTGCTTTGGATGTTTGATTATGGGAATACTGTTCCTACACTGAGAGCGTGACGCTTTCAATCATGTCTTGGATTTATAAACCTAGACACAGTGCTCTTAACATGGTATGCTTGTCATTTAGAGACAGAGCCAGTTACAAAGGTTTTGTTCTTAGTCTGGTGATGACAGTGTGCTAATCAGGGCTTGACAAAAACTTGAATCAGAAGAGAAATATCTGATGAGAATTAGGAAGCCTTCAGGCCCAGGAACCAGGTCTCTTCCAGTTCTCCGGCCTTTTGTTGGTGGGTGGGTGGCGATCCTCAGGTTGGAAACAACAGAGTGGGAGGGAGAGAGTAAGAGTAGGAGAGGAGATATGAGGAGTCCACAGTTCTGTTCCCTGTAAAGTGAAATTGTCCTGAGAACCACTGTCGTGATAGGCTTCGTTCAATTTCAAAATTAAAAGGGTTTGGTTAAAATATTATACACCAGTGTTTCTAAACCAGGCGTGATTTGGCAAAGTAGGAACACACTTATGTCTTGAGCGGTAGGTACTATTGGTGTCTAGTGGTCAGAGGCCAGGGATTCTGCTCAACATCTAATGATATATAGGATAATCTACCGCAAAGCATTATCCTGCTCAAAATAGAGCTGAAGTTCAAAACGTGTTAGCCCATCAGTAGTGTCTGACTCTTTGTGACCCCATGGGATTCTCCAGGTAAGAATACTGGAGTGGGTTGCCATGGCCCTCCTCCAGGGGATCTTCCCAACTCAGGGTTGAACCTGTGTCTCTTATATCTCCTGCATTGACAGGCAGGCTTTTTTTTTTTTTTTTTAAACCTCTACTGCCACCTGGGAAGCCCCCCACATAGCCTAAATTTTTAATAGGCACTGATTGGTGAGACTGTTGCTCTGTTCAAAGAGCTTTGTCCCAGTCTTTTGTTTTAATTGAAGTAGAATCACTTTACCATGTTGTGTTGGTTCATGCTGCATAATGAAGTGAATCAGCTATATGTATACATATATTTCCTCCCTCTTCACCCTCCTCCCCCTCCCCATCCCCCTGCTACCATCCTGCCTATCTAGGTCATCACAGAGCGCTGAGCAGAGCTCCCTGTGCCTTATTAACACAGCTGACGGAGAAAGTGATCATGGTAGACTGTTTCTGTCTTCTGGTTATGCATTACTCCTTTTCCTCTTTTCTATAATGAGAGGCAACATGAGAGAGGAAAAGGTACCCATGGGCTTTGGAGTGACTGACTCTGTAATGGGATGATCATAAAGAACCTATTTCATAGGTGGATGTGAGGATTAAATGAAATTATAGATGTTAGGGGCATGGAGTAAATACAAATATTAGCCATTATTTTGCTAGCAGGGGACCTGGGGAAAGTTAACCCCAGCAAGTTTCCATTTTCAATTGAATGAAATGGAGACAGTAATGGCTTATAGAGTTACAGTGAGGATTAATTGTAAATGCTCAGCTAATTGTCTGGCACAAATAAGTGCTAAATGCATAATAGCTACTATTGTTATTGTTTATCATGACAATTCATTTTCAAAATTTGATCTAAGACCACAGTCAAAGGTAGGTAATGCTGGAGGCAGTTTGCAGAAGAAAGGATATAAACTGAAGCTAAAGAAACATTTATTTTGTAGCTCTGGCAAAGCTGTGTAACTGAGTCACTTGGACCCCAATTTCCTTGTTCCTAGTTCTGGTGAGTGTCAAGAGTAACAGCAAACGTGGTGCACCTGGCATTTACTGAGTGCTCAGAAAGTGTTATTGATAGCTTCCCTCTGTTCCTAGCCAAAGAGACCTTTAATTTCTGAACTACAATATTATTGTAGCCTGGGATTCACTGGAAGCAGTGCCTAAGGGGAAAGGCTATGTGTGGATATTTTTTAATTTATTTATTTATTTACTTTTGGCTGTGCTGGGCCTTCTTTGCTTTGCATGGGCTTTCTCTAGCTGAGGCAAGCAGGGGCTACTCTTTGTTGCGGTGCGGTGACTTCTCTTGCTGGGGAGCCAGGCTCTAGAGCATGGGCTCAGTAGTTGGGGATTATGGACTTAGCTTCCGAGTGGCAGTTGGAGTCTTCCTGGACCAGGGATGGAACCTGGTGTGTCCCCTGCACTGGCAGGTGGCTTCTTAACCACTGGACTGCCAAGGAAGTCCAGTGTGTGGGTATTTTGGAATTAGATCCCAGGGAGCAGGGGTGGAGGAACTGGGAAAAACTGAAAGCCTACCCAGGGAGATGTTGATGAGTAGCCACTTCTTGGGCTGTGTTCTCAATTCTTAGGGACATTCTAATGGCCTTAGGAACCTTTTTCTTTTCTTTATCATGTCTTTTGAAGAGTAGAATTATTAATTTTGATGAAGTCCAGTGAACCATTTTTTTTTTATGGTTAATATTTTTTTTGTGTACTACTTAAGAAATCTTTGCTTATCTCTAAGTCAAAAAGATATTCTTCTGTTTTCTTCTAGAAATGTTAGAATTTTCATTTTTGTGTTTATGTCTGTAATTCATTTTGAATCAATTTTCATGTTGGTGAGATAGGAGTTGAAATTTTTTTCTCACATGGATATATATATATATGTGTGTGTATATATATATATATATATATCTAATAGTTCCAGCACCATTTGTTGAAAAAAAAAACCATGATCATTTCTCCACTGATGTATATTCATGCTCAGTCATGTGTAACTCTCTGTGACCCCATAGACTGTAGGAACCACTAGGCTCCTCTGTCTATGAGATTTTCTAGGCAAGGAATACTGGAGTGGGTTGCCATTTCCTCTCAGGGATCTTCCCAAACTAGGGATCAAACCTGCATCTTCTGGGTCTCCTGAGTTGTCAGGCAGATTCTTTACTGCTGAGCCGCCTTGAAAGCCTTTTTCCATTGATACTTGGTGCCTTTGTCAAAATCAGTTGGCTGTATTCTGAGGGATTCTATCCTATTCTATTGTTTATTTTTCTATATTTATAGCAGTACCACATTGTCTTGATTACTATAGCTTTATAGTTAGTACTGATATCAGGTAATTTGAGTTATTCAACATTGTTTACTTTTCAAAATTGCTTTGGCTATTCCTGGTAGTTTGCTTTTCCATATAAATTTTCAGATCAGCTGATTTAAAAAGAATGATTCAGATTTTATTTGGATTGCACTGAATCTTTAGATCAATTGGAAGAAGATTTTAATAATATGAACTCTTCCCAAATTGTGAACTATTATACCTTTCAATTTAATTTGCTTTTATTATAATTTTTCCTCAGTGACAATTTTTCCTAATACAATCATTTAAAATGATAAATTTGCCTTTAAACATTGCTTTTGTTTCATCCTACAAATTTTGGTATGTTATATTTTCGTTATCATTCAGTTAGAAGTAATTTTTAATTTTCCTTGTCATCTTTCTTTGTATCGTGGGTTATTTAGAAGTATATTATTTGGTTTCTAACTTTTGGGTATTTTTAAAAGATGTCCTGTTGTTATTTTTTTAATATGTATGTGTTTGTTTGTGTGTATGTGTGTGTGTGTTAGTTGCTCAGTTGTGTCTGACTCTTTGTGACCTCATAGACTATAGCCTGCCAGGCTCCTCTGTCCTTGGAATTCTCCAGGCAAGAATGCTGGAGTGGGTTGCCATTTCCTACTCCAGGGGATCTTCCCGACCCAGGGATGGAAACCTGGGTCTCCTGCATTGCAGGCAGATGCTTTACCATCTGAGCTACTAGGGAAGCCCAATTTTTTAATATAATTTTTCTTATTCTGAGAAAATTCTTTAGTATTCAATCTTCTGAAATTTATTGACATTTTAGTACTCAGCGTATAGTATACTTGGTGAATAAAACTGTGTGCATTTGAAAAGAATGTGAATTCTGAACTTCTTGGGTACTGGTAGATTTTAGGTCAGTTGCTGATGATATTTTTCATATCTTCTGTATCCTTTTCAAATTTCTTTATCCTATCTGTTACTGATTGAAGAATGATAAAATATTCAATCATGATAATGGGTTTGTCTCTTTCTCCTTTTAGTTTTAAAAATATTTGATCTCTATTTTTTTAGATGCATGTATACTTAAGATTGTAATATCTTTCTGATGAACTGACCCTTTTTCCTTTATGAAATACCTCTACTTGTTCCTGGAAGTACTTATTGTGTTGATGTTCCCCTTGATATTAGTCTAGCCATATCAGCTTGCTGAATTCATTGTCACCTTTAATTTTTTAAAAAATTTCTCAATGGACTTGTAACTTTATATTTAAAGTGTGTGCCTTGTATCCAGCATACAGTTAGGTCTTGCTTTCCAATCATTCTGAATCTTTTCCTCTTAACTGAAGAGTTCCATCCATTCACATTGAATGTACTTAGTGATATGATTATATCAACTATCTTCCTATTTGTTTTCTGTTTGTCCCATCCAGTTCTACTTCTTTTCCTCCTTTGTTTCTGTTCAGTCAAGTAGTTTTTGTATTTAATTTTAATTTTTTTCATTTTCTGTTGGCTTTTTAGCTTATTTATTTATTGGAGACTGCTCCAAGAATTACAATATATATTCTTAACTTACTATAGTCTGTTTAGAACTAAGAGGGAATCTCTTAACACAAAATGTGAGAATTTTCAACATTATACGAATCCGCTTCTGCTTCTTTCATTTTCTGTGCTGTTGTTGGTACATATTTTGCTTTACATATGTTGTAAACCCCCAGGTTATTATGTTATTATTCTGTTTTAAACAGCATGTTGCCTTTAAGAAAAAAAATTTTAAATGTAGATCTTTATATTTACTCATATATATTTACCATATGTAATACATCTTATGCCTTCATATAGATCCAAGTTTCCATCTGGTATTATTCCCTTGAACCTGGAGATTTATTTATATATTCATGTATTTGTTTGCTTGCTTGGTTTTTAAGAGTTTCCTGTAGTGCAGGTCTACTGTTGTTTTTTTCTCAGCTTTTGTTTTCTGAAAGTGTATTTTAAGTTGGAAGGATCTTCACTGGAGGTAGGGTTCTGAGTTGGCCATTGCTCTCCTTGAACTCTTTGTTGTCTCTTCCCTTCATTGATTTCATTGAGAACTTAGTCATTGTTATTGCTGTCATTTTCAGTATTTTGACTCCGATGTGACTAGGTGTGTACTCTTGCCTGGAAAATCCCATGGACGGAGCCTGATAGGCTGCAATCCACGGGGTTGCTGAGGGTCGGACACAGCTGAGCAACTTCACGTTCACTTTTCACTTTCATGCACTGGAGAAGGAAGTGGCAACCTACTCCAGTGTTCTTGCCTGGAGAATCCCAGGGACGGGGGAGCCTGGTGGGCTGCCATCTATGGGGTCGCACAAAGTCGGACACGACTGAAGCAACTTAACAGCTTAGCAGCCTTTATATTTATTTGAGGTTCACTGAACTTCTCGAATCTGTAAGTTAATTTTGAAGTCAAAATTACCCCAGTTACCCCCCGGACTTCATGTCTTAAAATAATAACATATAGTAACTCATGGTTTCTGGAGGTTGAGAGTCTGGACATGGCTTAGCTGTGGATTTCTGTCTCTGGGTCTTTCACGAGGCTGCAATAGTGAGAGTTTTATTCCCTGTCTCCCAGATAAAGGGAAAAAGTCAGGGGGCAGAAGAGGGAGAAAACAGGCTTAATGATAGCACAGAAGGTCATGCTTACATTACTGTTTATACTTATATCTCTAGGTAGAATGAGAGTGGGACCAAAGTCTCTTCATGTCAGAGTTCCTGGAAGACTTGTGGTTCTTCATCAGTTCAGTTCAGTTCAGTTCAGTAGCTTAGTCATGTCCGACTCTTTGTGACCCCATGGACTGCAGCACACCAGGCCTCCCTGTCCATCACCAACTCCCAGAGCTTACTCAAACTCATGTCCATTGCGTTGGTGATGCCATCCAACCATCACATCCTCTGTTGACCCCTTCTCCTCCCACCTTCAATCTTTCCTAGGATCAAGGTCTTTTCCAATGAGTCAATTCTTTGCATCAGGTGGCCAAAGTATATTGGAGTTTCAGCTTCAGCATCTGTCCTTCCAATAAATACTCAGGGCTGATTTCCTTTAGGACGGACTAGTTGGATCATCAGTGACAGTGAAATGCTCTAAGTGCAAAAGCATGTGATCAAGGAACAATTTTTTTTATCAGGTGTTCACTGAACCTGTGTACTGGAAACCTCTAATAATGCTAGACTTTAGAGAGAGAGAGTTGTAACTAAGTTCTAGAGATTCATATGCATTGGAAGCTGTGAATTGATTTATTTGGTAAATAACTGTTGAGTACCTACTCCATGCCAGGAACAAGGATGCACAGTGAACAAAACAAAAAACCTCCCTGCCATCACAGCACCTGTGATTTAGTGTCTTACTACAGAAGGGCTTCCCTGGTGGCTTAGTTGGTGAAGAATCGGGAGGGGGGACATGTGTACATCCATGTCTGATTCATGTCAGTGTATGGCAAAAACCATCACAGTGTTGTAATTAGCCTCTATTTAGAAAAAAAAAAACAAAAACTTTCAATTAAAAAAAAAAAAAAAGAATCCACTTGCAATGCAGGAGATCTAGGTTCCTAGGTCAGGAAGATCTCCTGCAGCAGGAAGTGGCAACCCACTCCAGTATTTTTGCCTGGAAAATCCCATGGACAGAGGAGCCTGGGGGGCTACAATCCATGGGGTCACAAAGAGTTGGACACGACCGAGCACACATGCATTACAGTTAATATTGCATCCTTTATTTTCTAATTATCTGTTTCTTCTATGTGGAAAGCAAATTTACTTCTTATATTGACTTCGTATCTAGCAACAGGAGATAGAAAAAGAACCTATGATAAATTAGTAAGATTAGTAATAATAGTTTATTGTAGATTGTTTTGGAATTTTGCATGTATATTATATCATTTGCATCTTCCTTTTATATTTTTGATTATTTTAGATTTTTCTTGCTGTTGCTGGACTGCTTAGAATCTCGACCATTACGTTGGTTAATGGTGAAAGCATATTTGTTTTATTTCCGATTTTTTTTTTACAAGGGAAAGCTTTCAACATTCAGCATTAACCATAATGTTCATTGTATGTTTTTTATTTTAAGTACCTTGTGTCATCATAAGAAAGTTCTCAAGTTCTCTTCTGTTTTTACTTTGCTAATAGTGTTTACATTGAATAGAAATTGAATTTTATCAGTGTTTTTTCTGCCTGTATTTGGATGATTATATGATTCTTTCCCTTAATGTGGTTAACATGTTGAATTATGATTGGTTTTAAAAAAATGTTAAACCAACTTTGTATTCCTAGAATAAATCCAACTTAATCTTTATGAATTATCTTGTTTTACATATCTGGATTCCATTTACTGGAATTTTCATCAGGGTTTGTTCATCTATGTTCATGAGAGATATTGATTTGTAATTTTTCTTTCTTATGATGTCCTTGTGAAGTTTTGTGTCAAGGCTGTTCTGTTCCCATAAAACACGTTGGGGAGTGTTTCCTTTGATTTCTATACCCTGAAAGAAAATGGCAAATCTTTAATAAGTGCCAAAGCTGATATTCAAACTAGGCAGGTGAGCTTTTAATTACTATGGTTTGTTGATTTTCCTCTTAGCTTTGCTCTTTGTCTCTCAATATATACCTCTAAAACCCCATTTCCTTCAGGGAAACATCAAGAGACCTATCTAACACTTGCATTGGCAGTGTGTGGGTGTTTGTATTAGTCGCTCAGTTGTGTCCGACTCTGTGACCCCATCGGCTGTAGCCCACCAGACTTCTCTGTCTATGGAATTTTCCAGGCAGGAATACTGGAGTGGGTTGCCATTTCCTCCTCTGGGAATCTTCCTGACCCAGGGATCAAATCCCAGTCTCCTGAACTGCTGGCAACTGTGCTTAGTCTTAAAAGAGAGGAAGCCTGAGATGGAGAGCCTGAATCTTTTCTAATGAGCAGTAAGCCTGCCTTTTGCTCTGCACAGTCTTTATTTCTGTTTTTAAATGCATCACTCCCCTTCCTAGCTTCGAAGACTGGAAACGCGGTATTTCCCCTGCCAAGAGTCTTCCTTGTACCCGAGTTATTAACAGTTCATCCCTAAGATCTTAGCCTAAACATTCCTTCCTCACAGAAGCCTTTTCTGACTCCTATGNTTTGCTCTGCACAGTCTTTATTTCTGTTTTTAAATGCATCACTCCCCTTCCTAGCTTCGAAGACTGGAAACGCGGTATTTCCCCTGCCAAGAGTCTTCCTTGTACCCGAGTTATTAACAGTTCATCCCTAAGATCTTAGCCTAAACATTCCTTCCTCACAGAAGCCTTTTCTGACTCCTATGGTTTGGCATTAGAAAAGTACTTTTCTTCTTTAGTGCTCTCTTTTTGCATACCTTTCTTCTTCTACATAATATTTAATCACAACTGTAAGGAAATTGTTGAGTAAAATTTGTGTCTCCAGCTAGAATATAGGCTCCATAAGGGCATAGACTGTCAATTGTATTCATGGTGAGTACACAGTAAGCCCTTGACACATATTTTTTAAATGGCTTAATTATCTAATTTAAGTTTCTCAGCAGCCTTTTGAGGGCATGTATCTATAACTCCAATTTTGTCGATGGATAAAAGGGTTGAGGACGTATGCATATTTTTACTTTTCCACAAGATTTCACCAAGACCTCTTGATCTACTCTTTGCTTCCTATCATCACTACAATAATCTTATCTGTTCCATGTGCCTTTTATTGGCTTGAGTATTTTATAAACTTGGTGGGCAATAGGGTTGGGGAGGAGGTAGGTAAAAAAGGTAGCCTAGATCGTAGACAGTGGATAATACTGGAAATAACAAAGAGTAGTATATAGTATCAGAGAAGGCAATGGCACCCCANGGGGGTTCAAGATTGGGAACTCATGTACACCTGAGATGAAAAAAAAATTAAAATTAAAATTAAAAAAATTACTTTAGAATATGGGACTCTTCTCCAAATGTCTCACTGAAGAGACACTGGACTATCTGAAGCATCAAGATTTATTTGAGTTGTAGCACACATGCATGCTTCTAGAGAGAAGGAAGTTTTGTGGAATGTGAGAAATGATATCTAGATTTAGAACTTGAGTGAATGATTCCTGCTTTTGATGTTTAGTTGTGGCATGATTTTGGTTAAGCCTCTATCATTTCTTAGAGCCTTTCTATACCTCGAGCTCCTTATAAGTGAATCAGGGAGTATCTTCTCTATATATACCTAATTATATTGGTATACCTAATTATATTGGTATAATATGACCTCATTGGGTCATATTATATGAGACATGAAAAGCACTATAAATAAGACATGAATGAATAAGACATGAAAGCACTATGCAAATTATTATTAGTCAGAGTTTCATGATAGCAGCAATAACTATGAGGTTAATGTTAAGAAGAAAGTATCTCCTGATTTTTTAAACACCATAGAATGACACCCTTAGTGGCTTTTGAGAAATGATAGTTGATGGTGTTAACAAGGAGGAGACAATAAAAGATAACATCCCTTAGTTTGGGATGGCAACGGCTTCAATTTTGAGAAAAGTAACTGCTCATCAGGAATGACTCTGAACTTGTACAGCTTAAAATCATCACCATCTCCTCTTTCACATTCTTCTGATACATATGAATTCCTATTGTTCTATGTGGAATTGCCACAGTACAGTCCCTGTGTTCTCTGGTTCTGGCATGCTGCAAAATCCTGAGATAGAGGGGGAACTAATAAATTATTTGACAGGAAATACAGAAAAAAAGTCTTTGTAATTCACAGTTCTGACATAATGAAAAGCTTATAATTCACTAGTGTGACCTCACAGCTGTGAATGACAAGTTTCACTTGACTCGTTCACAATTTGTCTTTGAATTTATACCATGAAAAGTGAGAACCATATTGTCAAACTGCCACTCCATATTGATATATTACTGCTGAAGATAAAGAAACATTTTGTCAAAAAGCAGGAAAATAAAATTACCTTAAAAGAAGATGAAGTGGTTTTTTTCTTTTTTTATAAAGTGTAGTTGATTTACAATATTATATTAATTTCAGTTGAGTAGCATGGTGATTCGGTATTTTTATACAGTACACACCATACACAGTTATCACAATATCATCAGTGATGCTCCCTGTGCCATGTGTTCCGTCCCTGTGGCTTACTTATTTCATAACTGGTAGTTTGTACCTCTTAATCCCCTTCACTTATTTCACCCTTTCCCCTACTTCCTACCTATCTAGGAACCACTAGTTTATTCTCTTTATCTATGATCTTGTTTCTGTTTTGTTATATGTGTTTGTTTTTTAAATTTTATATATGCGCCATTGAAAACATAGAGTATTTGTCCTTCACTGTATGATTTATTTTACTTAGGATAATACCTTTAAGTCCATCCATGTTGTTGCCAATGGCAGGATTTCATCCTTTTTTGTGACTGAATAATACTCCACTACATACAAATATTATATGTGTGTGTGTGTATGTGTGTGTGTGTGAATCAATGTACAAAGCCTTCCATAATAGCAAATATGGCTCCTGTTGAAAACACATAATAGAAATGTGGTTTCCCTTGTGGCTCAGCTGGTAAAGAACCGCCAGCAATTTGGGAGACCTGGGTTCAATCCCTAGGTTGGAAAGATCCCCTGGAGATGGGAAAGGCTACCCACTCCAGGANATCTTGTTTCTGTTTTGTTATATGTGTTTGTTTTTTAAATTTTATATATGCGCCATTGAAAACATAGAGTATTTGTCCTTCACTGTATGATTTATTTTACTTAGGATAATACCTTTAAGTCCATCCATGTTGTTGCCAATGGCAGGATTTCATCCTTTTTTGTGACTGAATAATACTCCACTACATACAAATATTATATGTGTGTGTGTGTATGTGTGTGTGTGTGAATCAATGTACAAAGCCTTCCATAATAGCAAATATGGCTCCTGTTGAAAACACATAATAGAAATGTGGTTTCCCTTGTGGCTCAGCTGGTAAAGAACCGCCAGCAATTTGGGAGACCTGGGTTCAATCCCTAGGTTGGAAAGATCCCCTGGAGATGGGAAAGGCTACCCACTCCAGGATTCTGGCCTGGAGAATTCCATGGACTGTATAGTCCATTGGGTCACAAAGAGTTGGACACGACTGAGCGACTTTCACTTTCACTTTCAATAGAAATGTGCAACTACATAGTATGTATCGTGGAGAACAGTATCTAAAGGTGAATTGGCTAGGACAATCTCTGTTAACACGTCCACTGTAAAAAGAAAAATAAAACTGAGGGCTCACATTATAGCTGGAGATCATTTAATGTTCTCCTCTGGTAGCTCAGTTGGTAAAGAATCTGCATGCAGTGCAGGAGACCCAGGTTCGACCTCTGGGTAGGGAAGATTCCCTGGAGAAGGAAATGGCAACCCTCTCCAGTATTCTTGCCTGGAAAGTCCCATGGACAGAGGAGCCTGGTGGGCTATAGTCCATGGGCTGGCAAGAGTCAGACACAGCTTAGTGACTAAACCACCACCACCATTTGATGTTACCACCTTGAAGCTTTGCCAGTCAACTGAACTCTTATATGTATGTATATCATTAAAGGAATCTCTTTGATCAGATCTTTTTCTTGATAGTTGTACTTCAAGAGTGGAGGGCAAGAAAGATAAAGGCTAGTACTACATTTTACTTGTTTAGGTGATAGATAAAAGTTCTCTATACTGGACACAGATCTAATATTTTTTAACTTTTTAAAACTCTTCAACTAAAATATGCAAAAGGGATTGTCCTTCTGATAGTACTTTTCTTTGTAATCTTTAATTTTAATATAATTTCAAAATTATAGAAAAGTTTTAAGGATAGTGCTAAGAATTGTTGTATACCTATAGCCAGATTTAGAAATTGTTTAAATTTTGCCTCATTTTCTCCATAACCATTTGAAATTGAGAGGTAAAGCATCTCTTCTTCCCTAGATATTTCAGTGTGCATTTCCTAAAAACAAGAACATATGAGTCTTACAGGAAAGTGAAAGTGTTAGTCGCTCAGTTGTGTGCGACACTTAGTGACTGTGGCCCACCAGATTCCTCTGTCCATAGGATTTCCCAGACAAGAGTACTGGAGTGGGTTGCCATTCCCTTCTCCTGGGGAAGATCCTGGGGATCTTCCCTACCCAGAAATTGAACCTGGGCCTTCCACATTGCAGACAGATTCTTTACCAGCTGAGCCACCAGGAAATCCCTCAGATGTGTAGTCCATATTAAAAATTTTCAGTTTCCCCAGTAGTCTTCTTTATAATTAATTTTTTCTTCATTGGAAAGTCCTTTTCCCCTCTCCCTTCTATACACAGATGTACATGGGAACTTACTTTGCAATAGTCAAAACTGGAAACAAACAAAATGTCCTGCAATAGGCAAATAGTTAATAAACGTTGGTACATTTATACTGTAAAATAGTACTTAGCAATAAAAAGAAATGAATTATTGATCTGTGTAATAACTTTATTCTCAAGTGTATTATCCTGAGTAAAAAAATCCAATCAAATAGTATATAATTTGATTTACACAACATTCTCAAAATGACAAAATTATAAATAGGGACAATAGATTGGTGGTTTCCAGGGGTTAGGGAAGTTTTTTTATGTTTTTTTCTTTCTTTTCTTTTTTTTTTTTTTTTTTGTGGGAGTGACTATAAAAGGGTAGCCTGAAGGAGATCTTTTGTAACTATGGAATGTTCTGATGTGGTTGCACAAATTTATAGGTGACAAACGGGAATAGTATTAAACACACACATTTTACCAATGTCAATTTTCAGGCTGTGATACAGTTATGTCAGATGTAATCATCGGAGGAAATTGGGTAAAGGATGCATGTGATGGTTCTGTATTGTTTTTGTAACTTCCTGTGAATCTGTAATTATTTCAAAATGGGAATTTTAATAAAGAAGCATTTTATGACAGGTATATGACTTATGTAAAAAAGGTGTTTAATACGAATTAATTCTTCAGAGGACCAAAGATTATGTATACCATAGGATTACGCCCCCAATTTGAACACACTTCTCACCTCACTGAGGCTCTGACACTGAGGCCCAGAACTGGACCTCTATGTAAACGTCCTCCTTACCCAGCTTGAGCTCTGACACTTGGGCTCAGGTGCCCTCCCCAGCACACCTGCCCCTTCCCTCTGGGCTCTGGCATCTGTGCCAGGCCACTGCTGCCTCCCCTCCATGCTTGGAGGCCTTGTCAAGCCTCCTAGGCTCCACCTCAGTACCCTCATCCCAGACACCTCTGGCTCCAGCACCCTGTGCCAGGCCACCCTTCTTCCTCCCGGGTGCTGTTCTCACCCATCTTGGGCTCTAATAATACAGCTCTGGACCACCATGGCTCAGACGGTAAAGAATTTGCCTGCAATGCAGGAGACTGGTGTTCGATCCCTGGGTTGGGAAGATCCCCTGGAGAAGGGCATGGCAACCCACTCCAGTATTCTTGCCTGGAGAATTCCACAGATGGGAGTCTGGCGGGCTACAGTCCAGGGGGTCACAGAGTCAGGCATGACTGAGAGATTATCACTTTCACTGGACTACCATGACCTGCCCTCTTCTCCCTAGTGACCTACCTTGTTTGGCTCTGGCTAGTGACTTTTGAACTAAATTGCTCTGGAAAGAAGGGAGGGCAGGGGAGGCAGAGGAGAGACTGGAGAGGGGTTTTGACAGAGTTTATTCAGATCAAGCTATAAACCCAGGGACATCATTCCTATTTTCCTTTTGTTTTCAGAGATATTATTCTTTGAACAATTTTAACATTTAGCCAACATTTCAACATTCCATGCCTTCCTCAGGGTACTGGAGAGGCTTATTCTCTGCAAACAGCTGTTCAGCATGATACCACCAGGGTCCTCCAGTATATTTATAGCTTTGGAATTCACAACTACCTATAATTTATACATGCATAGTTCTTCAAAAAAATGTAAAAATTAAATCCTTCTAACTTATAGGGAGTATGGAATCCAATCAGTTTTAGCAAGCTTGCCTGTATATTAATTATCATTTATCTGAATGCTGTTTAAAAAACCCATAAATCTGTAAAAGCTTACATTTTGTAACCTTGATTGAACATGATTCCTAAGCTCCTCTTGCAATTTGGGAATTTTGCAAGTCCTGGAACAAAGAACAAAATGTCATCATGAAACTCATTTTTATGATGAAATGGTGGTTATAACATAATTATTATAATGAATGCTAAAATCTAGCTATAATTCAACATGTTTGACCATAACACTTCTACAGTGACTCTGGTTGTGACAGATTTACTCCTAAATAATGTGATCAGCTGCGGCTGGATGTTCTCCTTCATGTAGGTGGTGTCACGGTTTATTATTACAATTACAGGGCTATGGGGGTGAGGCTTTCAGACCATTGTGTTTCCTCCTAGGAAAGAATCTGAAAAGAAGACACTGCTTTGTATGTCAACTTTGTAGTGCTTCTGAAAAGTGAGGACCAACTGCAAATAAGACCTATTCTTCTACAGAACAAACTGCCAAAAGCTAGGAAGTGATGACTGATGCTCTGCTTATCGTGATAGGTTGAAGAACAATTTTGCATGTTCACCAGGCAGGAAATGTAGCTGTGATCCCCATTACTGACAAAAGACAGTGCAGGGAGGATTCCATGGCTTTCTTGCTTCCGTCTGTGACATTAAGGTTCACCCTCTGCACGAGACACATAAATATTCTTTGGATTTTCTTCAGTAAGCACACGCTAGAGGTTAATAATGTGGGGATGTTGGATTCCCTGCTGTTTTAAATAATTTCATGGAAAATCTAATGCAGTAGGACACTAGTTTAGAAAGGTTATTACCCTCATCAAACGATAGCACTTCTTTCCTATTACTCTGTAGCAATTTCTTGCCCTTACAGCTCCTCTCTCTTCATTTACCACAAATGATTCTTCAAAACGATGCTCTGTGGTTGGGTGAAGATGGGATTGGAGAAAACTTAATCCCTAATCAGGGCCCTGTCAGTGCTCGTAGGACTCTGCATCTTTCTTCTGCTTGTTGGAGCTTAGAGACAAAATGGAGATGCACACTCATTGGAAGGGTGTCATTGGAACCCAGGCCCTATCACCTTGCTGGGGGCATGTGACGACCCTGAGATCCAGAGCCCACGGGGAGCCTCCAGGCAGTTATAGTTTTAGTAACTCACCCCAATTTTCTCAACTAATTGGGTCTCTGATTTGATAAGTTCCTGAGTCTCTAACATCTACGTTGTTGCAGGTACTTATAACCGACCCTACTGATGCTCTTAGGCTCAGAGGAGAGTATTAGGGGTAAGGAACACTATGGGGTTTCATGGACTGTGCCATTCCAGGCTTTCTAAGTGTGAGAGAGATTGCCTTTTCTTCTTTTCTTACCAAGATAAAAGTTTTGGTAGGTGGCCATGTGCATTTCCCGGCCTTCCTTGCAAATGGGTACCATGTGACTAAGTTCTAGCCAATGAGGTTTCAGCAGAAGTTGTTTGGGTAAGACCTCACTTAAAACAATGAGACAGAGCCAGCCAATTATAGGCTTCTATTTGGGGCAAACAACTGTCCTGGTTTGCCTAGAATTGTGGAAATTTCAGAGATATGAGACTTGTAGTCTTAAAACCCAAACAGTCCCAGGTAAACTGGATAAATTTATCACTCTGCCTTCCTTTCTTTCAGCAGATTATAGGTATGATGGTTGGAGTTGTAGCAGCTATCTCATGGTCATAAGATGACAAGCAATATCTAAGGGTGACTGGGTTAGAGGCTAAGAGGAACTTGGTTCTATTGCAACTGCTCTTGACTTCTTGGTACATGAGGAAAAACAACTCCCCAGATAGTGAAACAATCTTTAATTTTTTTGAGTGTAGTGGTCCTCTTTTCTAACAGTCACAAATACCATTAGTGTTAACTTGATTAAAGAGCTCTATTTTGCCCCCGTCAGGGGAAGACATTCCCTTTTGACTCAAGCAAGTTCAATTCCCTAGAGAAAGATGGCTTCAACATTGTGGGAATGGTTCAAATCCTTTCAGATGCTAACCACTTCCTCCTTGAACCTCATTCTGAATTTCATTATCCCCAGGCCTCATCCTTTGAAAACTTATTCTCAAAAGAACCCTGAGACAGATTTGACTCGCTCATGGAGAAGTTTGGTGTTTGGAGAGAAGGACCCTTGTAGGTGATGTGGCCTTTCTCTTCATTTAACTGATGAGGAAACAGAAGAGGCAGGGTGTGGGGGCCTGGACCCCAGTGGATTCACTGTCTTTGGTATGGGTCCTGCCTCTCCTTGGGATACCCTGAGCCTACTGTTTCTCAGCCCCTCCTCTGATTGTGAACTTGAATGTCAGTCCAAGTTGTATGGACTGAACAAAGTTGAGTGCTCTCCTGTTGTCGCCAAAGATGGTAATCTATGAGATGATCCAGAATGCATATCAACATGTGTTTGTAGATAGCCTTCTGCCAATAAATTAGATGGAGGGTGACTTTGCACTTTGTAGATGTGAAAAGAGAAAGGCTGAAGGGCTCAGGGCCCATTTGTGGCGGGGTTGTGGCCCTCTACTCAGATGGCATAGGAGCTGCTGTTCTTCATGAAGGGCTACTAGGAAAGCACCCCTCCAGAAAGTGAAATGATCTGAATTTTACTTAAAGTTCTGGTTGACAAGGTAGAAGAGAATTGTGTGCATGTCAAGTTGCTTCAGTCGTGTCTGACTTTTTGCCACCCTATGGACTATAGCCCACCAGGCTCCTCTGTCCATGGGTTTCTACAGGCAAGAATACTGGAATTGGTTGCCATGCCCTCCTTCAGGGGATCTTCTTGACTCAGGGATCAAACCTGCATGACTTATGTCTTCTGCATTGGCAGGCAGGCTTTTTACCACTAGTGCCACCTGGGAAGCACAAGAAGACAGTTGGGCCAAACTAAACAGTCATTCCCAGGAGATGTTAAAACTGGGAAGAGAATGAGCATCTTTTCCCATCCTACCACCCTCCACGGGCAGCTTCCATTGGATCACAGAGTAGGGAGTGTTTTGAGTAAGTGGACTTTGCCCCTGGGAGCCCCCTACACAAAAGTGAAATTCCCTCAGCCCACCAGTGAAGGTTTTTATTTGTGTGGAGAGACAGTGCCCTACCTATGAACCACATTTTAAAATGCATTTTGAGATTTGAGCTAATAATGTGAATGACATTCAGTGAGATTGCCAAATGCTGGTAATTTACTCTCATTTTCACATTAATGTGGGCCCACCTGTGATGAATTGGAAACTAAATAAGCACATCAGTTTTAATTAGATATTTCAGAGACTGGATCTAGTTAAACAGCAGTATTCATTCTTATCTATTAAATTGTGAAAGTTTAGCACAGTTTTCAGAAGTTTACACCTCTCCCCTCCCCTCATCATTTGCCCGTCTCTGTTTTGCAAATACTCTTTTCTTTTGAAAACTTTTGAGTTAAAAAGTGCCTGGTTTGCTGCAAGCAGAAAGGAAATGATTGCATTTAAGTCTTAAAAAGCTAAACAGATCATCAAGTTCATTCCTTATTTGTTTTATATTAAGAAACATAATTATGGGAACCTTTAAAAATACAAATATAAGATTATGGTTACCTGGAAGATACTGGCTCTGACACTAAGAATTTTGTGTTCCTCAAACACTGATGTACATATCAGGATCTAAGAATACCGCTAGGCTAGGGCTAATAGAGTATGGCTGAGTGACCTTCTATAAGAGAAAGGAGCCATTTTTCAAAATTCAAGATGAGATATTACAGTCCTAACAAAGGCAAAATGTTCTCTGATGCAAAGGGTCTAAGATCTAATGAAACAGTGGGGATAGATATGGGAGTAACTTTGATTAATATTTGTGAAGGATGAGGAACTAGCATAGACAATGAGCCTTAAAAATCAGCAGCCCTAAAAACAAAACAAAACAAAACTCAGTAATCCTGAAAAAATTATTTATAGGTGCAATTTTTGTGTTGGTTCTAATGTCATTCTCCAGTGTTATTCTTTGTGTTTCTGTTGGTTAGATTGTGAACTCAGGGAAGGTAAACTGTGTCTTGCTGTGGTTACCTTCTCAGCATTCAGCATAGTGATTGTTCCATGGTAGGTGTTTAAGAAACGTTTGTGTATCTTTATGGGCTTCCCTGGTGGCTCAGACAGTAAAGAATCTGCCTGCAATGCAGGACAGTAGGATTCAATCCCTGGGTTGGGAAGATCCCTAGAGAAGTAAATGGCAGCCCACTCCAGTATTCTTGCCTGGAGAATTCAATGGACAAAGAAACCTGGTGGGCTACCGTCCATGGGATCACAAAGAGTCTATGTATTGCTAATCCCTGGCTCTAAAATATTCTCTCCCTGCAGATTTGAGTCATTGGCTGTGTCCTGACTGTTCTTTCACCAAAAAGAATCATGGCTAACTTAAAAAAAAATTCTGGATACACAAGAAAATTATTTCAAAAGGAGTCCATTTATTCTCAGAAAAAAAATGCTTAAAATATTTTTATTATAGTATTAATTATAGTATCAAAAAATAAAAAAATCAATACTAGAAGATTAATAAATTATGATTAAGAAAATCATAGTACTTTCATACAGTGGACTTCTATGCAGTCATTGAAACTACGTTTTAGAATAATATTTAAGGACAAAATAATTCTCCTAATATATTGTTTAAAAGAATGGTAACAAAAAAAACGTTAGAGTATAATCACATTCTTAGAAGGCTTCTTACTAGAAAGAAGACAATTAAAGAATAGAAAAAAATTAAAGATTTGTAATACATTAAAACTTCTTTATACTTTTGCAAAGTTTTTGAGTATGAAATGTATTACTTTTAGATTCAGAAAACATGTGAAGGAAGTATAGGATTTCTTTAAATAAAAACATCTTTTGCTGGATTTAAAGTGTGACATGATTTCCCAGAAGTCTAGCAATGGAGGAAGTTGAGTGGGCTTATGGGAGGGAAGGCTGTGGTTCGAACAAAGCAAAGATGCTTGTGTGGGAGATCTTGTGCTCTGGGGTAATGGACTAGTTTGAGACCTGCTGCTCCAGTTTCCAGATCTTCCTGGGCCATTGCCACAGCACATTATGAAGGAAAAGAAGTGCCTTCATACTGTCCCTATACAATTTCCAGGAAGAATTCACAAATTGAGACTGAAGGAGGAAGTAACGTTTAACAGTTCTTCCTACCAGTGTCTACGGCTTAATGTTATACACAGAGCTTTCTTTCACCCCGGAGTGAATAGCTTGGAAATTATTTTCAAGTTTGCTATTTTAGTTCTTCCCTATCTGCTTCTTGAGTGACCTTTTAAAAAACAAAATCTGATTACATCTCTGCTTAAAGTCCTTTAATGGGTTTTCTCATGGCCTCTGAGGCCTCATTCAGACTCCTTATCATGATGCACACATGCGACATGGGTGACCTGTCTCCTGCTGCCCTCTTCTGCTCATCTCCCGTTACTTTCCCAGGTGTATCCTAGACCTCATCACACCTGACCACTCACGGCCTCTGAGTGTATCATCCCTGTTATTCACACTTCGCTTCCTTCAAGAGCCTCTTTAGAATGCCCTTCTCCACTTGACTTCTTCCCTGACTTCATACTTACCTTCACTACACGCTTGGCACATGGCATTGTGGTTGGCTAACTTTCTTTCCATCACCTTACTGTCATCTTCTGCTGTTCAGAGATCAGCACTTTAGTTCAGTCGCTCAGTCGTGTCTGACTCTTTGTGACCCCATGAATCACAGCACGCCAGGCCTCCCTGTCCATCACCAATTCCCGGAGTTCACTCAGACTCGCACCCGTCGAGTCAGTGATGCCATCCAGCCATCTCATCCTCTGTCATTCCCTTTTCCTCCTGCCCCGAATCCCTCCCAGCATCAGAATCTTTTCTAATGAGTCAACTCTTCGCATGAGGTGGCCAAAGTACTGGAGTTTCAGCTTTAGCATCATTTCTTCCAAAGAAATCCCAGGGCTGATCTCCTTCAGAATGGACTGGTTGGATCTCCTTGCAGTCCAAGGGACTCTGAAGAGTCTTCTCCAACACCACAGTTCAAAAGCATCAATTCTTCAGCACTCAGCCTTCTTCACAGTCCAACTCTCACATCCATACATGACTACTGGAAAAACTATAGCCTTGACTAGACAGACCTTAGTCGGCAAAGTAGTGTCTCTGCTTTTGAATATGCTATCTAGGTTGGTCATAACTTTTCTTCCAAGGAGTAAGTGTCTTTTAATTTCATGGCTTTAGTCAACATCTGCAGTGATTTTGGAGTCCCAAAAATAAAGTCTGACACTGTTTCCACTGTTTCTCCATCTATTTGCCATGAAGTGATGGGACCGGATGCCATGATCTTCGTTTTCTGAATGTTGAGCTTTAAGCCAACTTTTTCACTCTCTTCTTTTACTTTCATCAAGAGGCTTTTTAGTTCCTCTTCACTTTCTGCCATAAGGGTGGTGTCATCTGCATATCTGAGGTTATTCATATTTCTCCCAGCAATCTTGATTCCAGCTTGTGTTTCTTCCAGTCCAGCGTTTCTCATGATATACTCTGCATATAAGTTAAATAAGCAGGGTGACAATATACAGCCTTGATGTACTCCTTTTCCTCTTTGGAATCAGTCTGTTGTTCCATGTCCAGTTCTAACTGTTGCTTCCTGGCCTGCATACAGATTTCTCAAGAGGCAGGTCAGGTGGTCTGGTATTCCCATCTCTTTCAGAATTTTCCACAGTTTATTTTGATCCACATCAGCACTCACCCATCTTCTATTGTAGTGTTTGCCATAAGATTTTTGATCCACAACAAGTTTTCAGTAAACCTTTGTGCAGTTGTGTGAGTGAATGCCTGAGACATTTTGATGGTGTGTACACACAGACCCTGTTTACATTCACTCCTAGCCTTGTCTGAAGCTTTGTTTCCTAGCTAGTATCTTTCCAGTAGGCAGAGAACAGGGTCCCTTTGGATGTATGCTGTGGCCTGTGTCTAGTGAGGGTAGGTGTGGTTTGTAGAATAATGGTCCCCAAAGGTTTGCTTCCCCTAATGCCTGTGTGTATGTTATCATATGTGCCAAAGGAACTTTGAGATGGAATCAAGTTTACAGTCCTTAAAATAAAAAGATTATTCTGGTATAGCTGGGTGGACCCAGTGTAACTATAGGGGTCCTTAATTGTGGATGTGGGAGGCAGAGGTTGACAGATGCGATGGGAAGAACAGGGGGAGAGAGTTGAAGTGTGAGAGAGGTTTGACTCACCACTGCTGGCTGTGAAAACAGGGCAAGGGGACCATGAATCAAGGAGTGTAAGCAGCTTCTAGAACCTGAGAGCAGACCTCCCTTGATATCCAGCAGGAAAATAGTGACCTCAGTACTCCACCTTCAAGGAATTGAATTCTTTCAACAACACGAGTTAGCAGAACATAGATTCTCCCTGGAGCCTCCAGAAAGGGACACATTGCCTGACACCTTGATTTTAGCCCATGGAGACCCCTACTGGACTTTTGATGTAGAGAACTGCAAGATAATGTGTTGTCCTAAGCAATTACATTTGTGGTAATTTGTTACAGAAGTAATAGAAAACAAATACAGAACTTAGAACTATATATAGTCTGTGATTCTCTTACTCCTTGGCTTTCCACTGGCTTCACTTGTTCTTGGCAGAGCAACCCAAGTAAAAAGAAACAAGGATAGACTGTCAACACCAACAAGAATAGAGGACCCTTCATAGTTGATCTAAAAAATGGGAGAATTAGGTGCCTTTTGTGAATATGCATATGTTGAATAAGTTCTGCTACTAATTTCATTTTAAAAGCTTAATTTGGCTGTACATCTAACCTCCTTACCTCTGCCCTTCCACCTTCTCCCCACCATCTACACATTCCCTCTATCTCTGCGTGTTTTTCTCTCTCCATTATTCCAGTCACTCTCATGCTCATTCTCAACTACAGCTGGGGCGTTTACCCAGAAAACCCTTAAGAAGTACAGTCGGTGTAAGCCACATTAAGAATTCTGAACAGCAGATGAAATTCGTACTTTCCTCATCATGGTGACTACCTAGAACTGCCTGCCATCTTTTCACAAAGCCTCACAGGCATACGTTGGTATTTCTAAATATGAAATTCTTGCTTTTGTTCTTTTCCTGATCACATTTTTGGATTTACATCGCTTGATTTCACCAGGTGTACAAATGATACACAATCTCTAAAGGAGCCTCTGATAAACCGCATGAATTTTTAAGTGGCACTATTCTGTTCCTCTTGCAATCTGTGTTGCTTTAGAAGGTGGTATTCTCTTTCTCATGGCTGTTGCTCCAAATGTCCCAAGATTGCTCTCTGCTGAAGCCTGCTTCAGGATGTAGAAGAAAGAGCGTTGACCCGGATGGGAGTCGAAAAATCAATTTCAGCTCTGACAAAGCCATTGGACTCCAGAAAGACATCCATTCATTTTATTTCGTTGTATATTCACTGAACTCCAGCTATTCACCAATAGTATACTGGGCATAGGGGTTACAAAGACAAATTAGATGTAGTTTCCCTTTCTTCAAGGTGCTCATAGTTTAGTGAGGGGGAGGAACAAGTAAAGAAACATTTACAACACTGTGTGGGGCTTTAGAGGAGGTAGTGATTGTTTTACTTTGCCCAGGGCTGGGATGGAAGATGAGTTGAAGTCACACACACACACACACACACACGGTATTGCATACCCATAGCCCTGCGTAGCCAATCGGTCTATATTTTCTCTGTATATGGCCTGTATGTTGTTATATGTACTAGACAGACATTTGAAGAAACAGAGAGCTTGAGACTGGAAAAATATCCAGAAGGATGAAACCAGGGGAAATGACTTTTAAAGGACTGACTTTTCTTTAGTTATGAAATGTCTTTTGCATGGATCTTTCTACAGGCGACATTATTTTCTATTGTGAATTATACTTTATAATTGCATGATTGAAAAAATTCTCATGAGTAATCTTGTGATATAGGTTCCATAAGTTGCAATGAAACTGAAATCTGTAGGCTTCCTCTGTGGCTCAGCCACAGAGAATTCACCTGCAATGCAGAAGACGCAGAGATGTGGTGCCAGTTTGATCCCTGGGTCTGGAAAATTCCCTGGAGGAGGAAATGGCAATCCACTTCAGTAATCTTGCCCAGAAAATCCCATGGACAGAGGAGCCTGGCGGGCTATAGTCCATAGGGTTGCAAAGAGTTGGACACGACTGAGCAACTAAACAACAGCAATGACAACAACATGAGATGTACAGAAACTAAGACACAAAGACGTTACATGTTTAAGGTGCTGTTTGAAAGTCATCATGTGAGGAATGTGGGGAAAAGTATTGCTTTTAGTTCCATTGTAAGGGAACTGATTCTCTAACTTGTGGAGCAAAGGCCCTGTAGTTTTTGACTACAAACTTCTTGCTTTCATCTTTCACATCATGCTGCTTTGAAGCACATATCCTGTGAATGAGGAAAGAATGGAATGATAATCAAATTAAAAGGATAGTACATTTTCTTTCGGTGATAATTATCCAAATATATAGTCACAGAGCTGGAAGAAAAATCTCAAATATTACCTCCTTAGTTAGTGACCCTGTATCTGGACTTTACAAGATAGGGGAAAAGCCTTCATCATATTCATTTATCTGTTTATCTAAAACCATGCGGTAGGTTACTAAATGGATTTTAGTTAGTATTTACTGTTGATTAATATTAGAAATGGCCAGTTACTATTTGATAGTGACACAATATTTAAAATTTAGAGGCACAATTTGTACCGAGTTATTTGAAACCTAGAATTCCAAAGAGGTAGTGATATAGTTGTGTCAGTCAGTTCAGTCGCTCAGTCGTGNTGCGGTAGGTTACTAAATGGATTTTAGTTAGTATTTACTGTTGATTAATATTAGAAATGGCCAGTTACTATTTGATAGTGACACAATATTTAAAATTTAGAGGCACAATTTGTACCGAGTTATTTGAAACCTAGAATTCCAAAGAGGTAGTGATATAGTTGTGTCAGTCAGTTCAGTCGCTCAGTCGTGTCCAACTCTTTGCGACCCCATGAATCGAAGCACGCCAGGCCTCCCTGTCCATCACCAACTCTCGAAGTTCACTCAAATTCATGTCCATCGAGTCAGTGATGCCATCCAACCATCTCATCCTCTGTCGTCCCCTTCTCCTCCTGCCCCCAGTCCCTCCCAGCATCAGGGTCTTTTCCAATGAGCCAGCTCTTTGCATGAGGTGGCCCAAGTATTGGAGTTTCAGCTTCAGCATCAGTCCTTCCAGTTGTGTAGTTAATTGTTTTTCAAAATGAATGCTGAGCAGTTCATTCTACCTTTAATTTTCATTAAGTTTTTATAACTTGAATAAACAAAACTTTGTACCTATGCTTTGTTTTCTAACTTCTATCCTAGTTTTTGGTCTAAAGCAACAAAATCAGGACTTAACTACTTCTCGGGGAACAGTTCGTTAGTTCTCTTTATAATTCTATTTAATTATCTGCATGTAATTGAATTTCCTCTTTACAATCATTCTTATTTTGATAATAATTTACTAAAAATAATATTTTACCTTAATCAATTTGATGTATATATAGGAGATAAGGTACATAATGTGAAAGTGAAAGTGCTAGTTGTTCAGTTGTGTCTGATTCTTTGTGACTCCCATGGATCATAGCTTGCCAGGCTCCTCTGTCTATGGAATTCTCCACTCAAGAATACTAGAGTGGTAGCCATTCCTTTCTGCAGGGGATATTTCCAACCCAAGGATTGAACCCTGATTTTTTCCATTGCAGGCAGATTCTTTACCATCTGAGCCTTTAGGTACATGATGTTCTTTCTTGCTTTATACTGTAGCACACAACAGTTTAAAAAAAAAAAACCTTCATTTTATAGGCTATATAGATTTTGTTAGTAGTAAAAAATTAACCTTGATAGTAATAATGAGCCACAAACTTTAACCTATTTTGCTATAATGGCCTCGATCCTGGCTAACTATCTGACAAGTGGGGATTTTGGTCCCCAGCAACAAGAAATGAGAGCATTCAGTGGCCATGTGTGACCTCATTACTGCGGCTGGAGAGATCATCCGAGGAGAAAACTCTGTCACCGGATGTAACAACACCATCATCTGTGGACATAAGATACGCATTTGCTGCACCATAATAACTTCCACTGGGCATATATGTAATTGGTGAATGGATTATCTTTATAATTCATTTGAGGCTCAGAAAATTAAGGATGTTATTTCAACAGGATTATTTACTGTGAGCTGCTTAGCTCATTGTGGCATGTGGCTGTGGCTAACTACATGTGTACAGAAGAGAATACCGCTATTTACTTGGTCTGAGAACGTTCTATTTTGTGATCTTATAGACATCTCTGTAAGAACTTTTAAAAACCCAGTGATTTGAACCCCATATCTAGATCTCNGGCTACCCACTAGGACAGAAAGTTTAGTGACTAATGTGAGTTGATGCTATTAAATTATAATCATGTGAGAGTGTTAGTCGCTCAGTCGTGTCTGACTCTTTGCAACCCCATGGACTGTAGCCTGCCAGGCTCCTCTGTTCGTGGAATTTCCCAGGCAAGAATACTGGAGTGGGTTGCCATTTCCTTCTCCAGGGGATCTTCCCTGATCAGGGGTCAAACCTGTGTTTCCTGCATTGGCAGAAAGATTCTTTACCACTGAGCCATCAGAGAAGCCCTTATTTCTTTCCTGCTGCTGCTGCTGCTAAGTCGAGTCAGTTGTGTCTGACTCTGTGCGACCCCATAGACGGCAGCCTACCAGGCTCTGCCGTCCCTGGGATTCTCCAGGCAAGAGTACTGGAGTGGGTTGCCATTGCCTTCTCCGTATTTCTTTCCTACTCCTAGTAAATTATTTTCTGGCATTTCAGAGATACCTTCTATAAAAGAAAGAAAGAAAGAAAGAAAGAAAGAAAGAAAGAAACCTTTATTCTTTGTTTTGGATTTGAAAGTCTCAATTGTATGACGTGACGAGTCACATGATGAGTCCCCCCAAATTCTTGTTACCATGTTTGTGGGGCATGGTACCCCACACAGGTAGGATTCCTGGTCACCCGACTTGGTTTTCTAGAGTTCCTAATTTGGTTCACCCAGCCCTGACCAACTAGGGTTGTAGTCACCTGAATTAGGCTTGAAAATATTTGTTGGTTTTAAAAAAGAAGACCTCCCTTTTAGCTGGAATATACCAGGATTTGGAATGTATTTTCATGAGTGAACATATAGGCTCCAGAAAGATTCAAGAATAAGCAAATAAGGTGCATGAGGAGAGAAACAGCTGTCTGTGTTGTTGAGATACAATATCCTAAACAGGGCTGTGTCTGTCACGGAGGCAGTATTAGTTAAACATTAGTGTGCATCGTTTCAGTCATGTCTGGCTTTTTGCAACCCTGTGGTTGGTAGCCGGCCAGGCTTCTCTTTCCATGGGGTTCTCCAGACAAGAATACTGGAGTGGATTGCCATTTCCTACTCCAGGGGAATCTTCCTGACCCAGGGACTGAACCCACGTCTCTTTTATCTCTTGCACTGGGAGGCAGGCTCTTTACTGCTAGTGCCACTTTGGAAGCCCAAACATTAATATGGTTAGTGTGAAATAGTCACAGTTCATTCCAAGAAAATATATTGCATCCTCAATAAGATGTATTATTCTGTTGGTCCCTCTGTTATTGGTCAGAGAAGTTAAGGGTTGCCAATGGATGTCCCTTATTTCCTGGTCTTTTGTAAGCCAAGTGCAATGTGTGTGATGAAGGGGTAAGTATTAAAATAATCTTCTTCAAGCACTCATCTGGAGGAGGGAGGAAAGTTCCTAAGAAGTCATCATTATCTACAAAACCATGGTGCTGAATGGCATGAGGTCCAGAGACAGCATTTCCATGGACTGGTAGAAAAGTGCACTACGTACTGTTGCTAGGCAACAGCCCATGCCAGCTTCTCTTGAGTGAAGGCCAAGACAATCAACAGAAACCAATGGGCTTATGAGGAGAAGAGTTTTCACACCAAATTCCAACTTCTGTGTTCGTTTTGCCATTACAGATCATATTTTGACCAGTATTTGGTGGGGAGGGACTTCTGTATGTGGCAACAATTTAGCAAACTGTCCCTAAAATAATTTCAGGAAGTTTTCCTTATGGCCTAGTATTAATTATGTGTTTTGTTTATAAAATGTAAATTCAGAGAGAAAGAACACATTTCTCTACATGATGTTCCATTTATACCAATATGTAGCCACCCACCTATTTTTCCCTATTTGAATATTCCATTCCATTCCTTTCTCACTTTGGCTACATGTTTCATGCAGAGTAGATCTGCTCTAGACAGCATGTTCAAACTACATTTGTAACTAGAATATTCTTTCTTTCAGCAGGTGTTCAGGGTGCTGTGGTTTGCCATGGGTAACTTAACAAATCCATTACTTTTGTTGCCTGGAAACATTCCAGTGGAAGAAATTGTGGCTATTACTATGTTGTAGATTGCACCTAAAACAGAATCACAGAACAATGTCTCTTGCTTAAACTCTCTTTTATTGAAGATTCAAAATGAATTAGGCACCAATTCACTTAAGGTGTATTTGCAAACCTACTATGTGCCAGGCATGGGACTTTCACACATTCAAATTGTGTGTATAATCAAATTGTACTGGTAAACACATTTTACAAATTATGTTTAAAATATATCCATGGTTTGTTTCCCAGCTTCCTTTGTCTTATAGTCAAGCCTACACAATGAGTTTTTTTTATTTTGAATTATGTTCAATTATATTCTGTATGGTCAAAGCTATGGTTTTTCCAGTCATGTACAGATGTGAGAGTTGGACCATAAAGAAGGCCAAACACTGAAGAATTGATGCTTTTTAACTGTGGTACTAAAGAAGACTCTTGAGAGTCCCTTGGACAGCAAAGAGATCAAACCAGTCAATCCTAAAGGAAATCAACCCTGAATATTCACTGGAAGGACTGATGCTGAAGCTGAAGGTCCAGTACTTTGACCACCTGATGTGAAGAGCTGACTCATTGGAAAAGATCCTGATGCTGGGAAAAATTGAAGGCAGGAGGGGAAGTGGGTGACAGAGGACGAGATGATTGGATGGCTTCACTGACTCAATGCCCATGAGTTTGAACAAATTCTGGCAGATAGGACAGGGAAGTCTGGCATGGCATGCTGCAGTACACAGGGTCACAAAGAGTCAAATACAACTTAGCGACTAAACAACAACAATATTCAATGGAATTGGCAGTGGGTGTTTCTTTGTCATTGGTCATAGAATTAGGGACTTCTTGAGCTGCTTCCAGGGCTGCAATCACAGGAGAGAGAGAGAGAGAGGAAGAACCAGAAACACAAATCTTGGAGCCTCCTCCCCAGTGCTCACTAAAACTCCCTTGTTTTGATCCTTTTTACAAACTGTTTTTTTTTTTTTTTTTTTTTTTCAATTTTCATTTGAGAAAGAAAGTTCATTAACCTTTGATATTTGTTGTTGTTTAGTCACTAAGTTGTGCCTGACTCTTTGTGACCCCATGGACTGTAGCCTGCCGGGCTCTTCTGTCCATGGAATTCTCCAGGCAAGAATATTGGAGTGGGTTGCAATTTCCTTTTCCAGGAGATCTTCCCCACCCAGGGATCTTCCAGACCCAGGGATCTAACCCGGGTCTCCTGCATTGGCTGGAGGGTTCTCTACCACTGAGCCATGAAGGAAGCCCTAAGCCTTTGGTATAAACCTTGATAACTCAGAAAGAATAGTCCACTATTTCTCATGGGGTGGTCCATCTGGCATGCACATAAAGTCAATGTAAAGAAAAATGATCTTAGGTGAAGAAAAGGAGAAAGATGCAATTTCAGAGAAATACACAAAGACTTCAGAATGTTTTGAGATGATTTATTTTTCAACAATAACTTTCTTGTGATTCTTCTATAATGCATAATACACACAATATATATGTATGCTATATATATATATATTCAAAAAGCATGCTATCTTGGAAGTGGGTTTATGTAGAAATAAATTGGAGGAATTAGATTGCTACTAAATGTGTGTGTGTTTTTAGCTTAATGTCAGTGAATTTGCTTGAATGAGGCACATGGTGCTTGAGTGAGCGAGAGTTTTCAGATCTGGAAGAACAGGCTGATATGATCTTACATTGCATATGAAGGCTAGCCATACATACTAAATCACAGACTGGATGAAAAAACCCTCTTTATAACAAGCAGGGAAAAAGCTACAATTTATGAAGCTCTAAATGAGTCATCAAGGTTTCTCTTTATGGAGGAAGATAATATTAACAGCTGTCCTATTGGATTCCATTTGCTCAATTTAAGAGGACTAGTCTAAATGGTTTATTTATTTAATGATTTACATCGTGTAAGTATCTTGGTCTGATTGTAACATGCATTTGTTTTTCACATTTCCGGTTTATACTGTTGCAATGAGGTATTTTTCAATGTGCTTCTTTATCCAAAGAAATTGTTGAAGCACAGTTAAGCTGTATTTAAGAATAAAGGGTTGATGGGATGATCGTCATATGGAGATCAAAATCCTCATGACTTTTTCTATTTAAAGTAGTGACAGATCCCCCATTGCTTCTTTAACTTCTGTGATCAGGTGACCCCCTTTTCTTTGCCATCTTTTCATTTCTCTCACTGCTCCTTCTTTGTTTCTATCACTGGCTTCTCTAGCTGGTCAGGGTAGACTGGATTAGGATAGACTGGACAAAAGATAAGAGATTCTTTCAGCAAAAATATACATTATGAGACTTAAGAACAATGTGTGTGTGTGTGCACGCGCATGTGCGCTCAGTTCCTCAGTCATCTCCAACTCTTTGCGACCCCATGGACTGTAGCCCTCCAGGCTCCTCTGTCTATGGAATTCTCCAGGCAAGAATACTGGAGTGGGTTGCCATTTCCTCCTCCAGGGGACCTTCCCAACCCAGGGATTGAACTCACGTGTCCTAGATTGTATCTCCTACATCGTCGGTTAGATTCTTTACCACTAGCACCTCCTGGGAAGCCCTTTAGGAAGAATATGTAGGGTTAAGTACAGGATCTGATTTTTAGCCCAGGTCCTCTTGTAAACCCCACTTTTCCTGTCTGCAAAGTTTTTGTTTATCAGGCTTCCTGATATGCATACTACTCTACTCACTGGCAAATTTATGGTGGTTTTTTTTTCCCACACTGAGGTAAAGATATGTAATAGTTTAATTACATCTCCCTATATTTACTCTATCCTGGCATTCCGTCACCGTAGATTTTCCTTTTTTCTGCTGTCTGTGGGATGATAGAAGTGACAGAAAGGAGAGATACTGCTTGGGCTGTGCAAATGCTGGATATAAATTAATCTTGAATTAATTTGGAAAACATTAAATTAAACTAATATTTAATGAAGTTTAACTTTGAGGAAGTAAATTGTGATTTCAATGGGAGGGCTGTGGTGGTGTAGGGCCCGGGCAATTAGATGTCACACTGCAGCTTAACTGGGCTCAAATGTCAGAGGTTGGGGTTTCTTTGCTTTCTTTTTTCTTTTTCTTTTTTTTTTTGATGTGGACCATTTTTAAAGTTTTCATTGAGTTTGTTACGATATTACTGCTGTTGTTTATGTTCTGGTTTTGTGGCCACAGACAGCCCACACTGGCTGCTGTAGTTACTGGGTTTTTGTGGTGTGCTGAGGAACTTCAGTCGTGTCTGACTCTTTGCGACCCCATGGACTGCAACCTGCCAGGCTCTTCTGCCCATGGGATTTCCCAGGCAAAAATATGGGGCGGGTTGCCATTTCCTCCTCCAGGGGATCTTCCCGACCCAGGAATTGAACCCACGTCTTCGATTTTTTGGTTAGTTTCCCAACCAGGACTCAAACCCACACCACCTGCATTGGAAGGTGAAAGTCCAAATCACTGGATCACCGGGGAATTCCCAGAGGTTGGAGTTTCTACTGAGTATTTCTTGAGTGAGCGAGAGTTTTCAGATCTGGAAGAACAGGCTGATATGATCTTACATTGCATATGAAGGCTAGCCATACATACTAAATCACAGACTGGATGAAAAAACCCTCTGGATGAAAAAACCCCCTACAAGGGGACAGGACGGGTGTAAACACTTTCAGTATTCAGAGGTCAAACGTGGAGTCAAATTTCTCCTCCAGTCACCAGTCCACCTCCCCAAATGAAATGGAATTCTTCTCTCCCTTGAATCCCAAATCAAGTCACTTACAAAGGGCCCACATATGACAGTGAATCATGTCCTTCACCTCGACCTGATTTTAATAACATGCGGGGGTGAATTTCCCTTATGGTGAAACTGCAGCGCAGGGAGAACACGTTTGTGAGGGACTTAAGTAACATGGTTCCATGAGGTCAGAGCATAGAACTGAAGGAGATCTGCTGTGTACCATTCTGAGAATTGTTTTCTTTGCTTGTTTCTGTAGCTTTTTAACAGCAGGAGTTTTGATAGGAGCTGGGGAGCAGATAACTTGAAAGTGACTCACTGATAATGCTTGGAGTATTTTTTGTTGTTGATTGAAAATAAGTTCTTCCATTATTAATTACAAAACAGTTAGTGATGTTTATAACATGCTGTAAAGATTGGGGGACTCAAATAGAGCTACTTGGTCTTATTTAAAACAAATTATTGCAAATTTCCCTTGCTTCCTTCTTCCTCCGTCTCTTCCTCCCTTTTTTCTTTCCTTCCTGTAGGTTGTAATGGGCAAAGAGGTGAAGGCATGGGAATATACCTTGAAAAATAAATTTGTACACATAGAGTAGTATCTGCATTTGACATTATGCTTTAAAAAAATTTCTGCCACCTGATGTATGATGATGACAACCTAGATTTAGATCGTTTTACTTCATCTGTTCCTAGAAAACCCTCCTCTGGGCAGTTTTCTCTTGTCTTTTGTCAATGCTCTGGACGTGTACCTACTTTGGAGACAAGCCTTCTGCAGTCTGGGCCCAGCTGGCACACAGCATGTTGTCTGCTCAGGAGAAAACGATGTGCAGATCAGGGAAGAATAAAGAAAGGAAATATTTGGGGAGAACACTGGACATCTTTGAAAAGGTAGACACATTCTCTTCCAAACTGCCTAGTGAACCGTGAAAAATCAAGAGGGTGTTTGTATTGTGAAAAATGGAAACAAAAATCACAAACTTGAAAGTGGTGGATCCTATTGCCAAAGATTCCACTATTGCTCACCTTTGCTTAATGACATGACATTTAGAAGGGCTTGTGTGGAGGCCTCATTGCTCTCCTTAGGCCTTAGTCCCCTAAGGGTGCCCTAACAAATTGCCACAGGCTAGGTGACTCGCAAACAGTATAAATGTGTTGCTCACAGTCCTGGGGCTGGGGAGTCTGAGATCAAGGCCAGATTGACCATATTCTGGTTCATAGACAGCACCTTCTGGCTGTGTTTCTACAGAGTGAAAGGGACAAGGGATGTCTGTGGAGCCCGTTTTTGTTTTTGTTTTTAATTTTAATTGGAGGCTAATTACTTTACAATATTGTGTGGTTTTTGCTATACATTGATATGAATCACTGGACATGGAACAACAGATTGGTTCCAAATAGGAAAAGGAGTATGTCAAGGCTTTATATTGTCACCCTGCTTATTTAACTTATATGCAGAGTACATCATGAGAAACACTGGACTGGAAGAAGCACAAGCTGGAATCAGGATTGCCAGGAGAAATATCAATAACCTCAGATATGCAGATGACACCACCCTTATAGCAGAAAGCAAAGAAGAACTAAAGAGCCTTTTGATGAAAGTGAAAGAGGAGAGTGAAAAAGTTGTCTTAAAGCTCAACATTGAGAAAATGAAGATATGGCATCTGGTCCCATCACTTCATGGCAATAGATGAGGAAACAGTGGATACAGTGGCTGACTTTATTTTTCTGGGCTCCAAAATCAGATGGCGATTGCAGCAATGAAATTAAAAACATTTACTCCTTGGAAGGAAAGTTATGACCAAACTAGACAGCATATTAAAAAGCAGAGACATTCCTTTGCCATCAAAGGTCCGTCTAGTCAAGGCTATGGTTTTTCCAGTGGTCATGTATGGATGTGAGAGTTGGACTATAAAGAAAGCTGAGCGCTGAAGAATTGATGCTTTTGAACTGTGGTGTTGGAGAAGACTCTTGAGAGTCCCTTGGACTGCAAGGAGATCCAACCAGTCCATCCTAAAGGAGGTCAATCCTGGGTGTTCGTTGGAAGGACTGATGTTGAGGCTGAAACTCCAGTACTTTGGCCACCTCATGGGAAGAGTTGACTTGTTGGAAAAGACTGATGCTGGGAGGGATTGGGGATAGGAGGAGAAGGGGACAACAGAAGATGAGATGGCTGGATGCCATCACTGACTCGATGGACATGAGTTTGGGTGAACTCTGAGAGTTGGTGATGGACAGGGAGGCCTGGGATGCTGCAATTCATGGGGTCGCAAAGAGTCGTACACGACTGAGTGACTGAACTGAATTGAAGGCTTCCCTGGTGGCTTGGAGGTTAAAGCATCTGCCTGCAATGTGGGTGACCTGGGTTCAATCCCTGGGTAGGGAAGATTCGGAGAAGGAAATGGCAATGCACTCCAGTATTCTTGCCTGGAAAATCCCATGGACAGAGGAGCCTTGTGGGCTACAGTCCATGGGGTCACAAAGAGTTGGACACGACTGAGCGATTTTACTTTCACTTTCACTTTCAGGGAGGCCTGGCGTGCTGCAATTCATTGGGTTGCAAAGAGTCGGACATGACTGAGTGACTGAACTGAACTGAATATTCCATTGTGTATATGTACCACAACTTCTTTATCCATTCGTCTGCTGATGGATGTCTAAGTTGATTCCATGTCCTAGATATTGTAAACAGTGCTGCAATGAACACTGGGGTACATGTGTCTCTTTGGGGTACATGTGTCTCTTTCAATTCTGGTTTCCTTGGTGTGTATGCCCAGCAGTAGGATTGCTAGGTCATATGGCGGTTCTATTTCCAGTTCTTTAACGAATCTCCACACTGTTCTCCATAGTGGCTGTACTAGTTTGCATTCCAACCAATGGTGTAAGAGGGTCCCCTTTACTCTCTCCAGCATTTATTGTTTGTAGACTTTTTGATGGCAGCCATTCTGACCAGTGTGAGATGGTACCTTATTGTGGTTTTGATTTGCATTTCTCTGATGAGTGATGTTGAGCATCTTTTCATGTGTTTGTTAGCCATCTGTATGTCTTCTTTGGAGAAATGTCTGTTTTGTTCTTTGGCCCACTTTTTGATTGGTTTATTTTTCTGGTATTGAGCTGCATGAGCTGCTTGTATATTTTTGAGATTAATTCTTTGTCAGTTGCTTCGTTTGCTGTCATTTTCTCCCATGCTGAAGACTGCCTTTTTACCTTGCTTATAGCTCCTTTCGTTGTGCAAAAGCTTTTAAGTTTAACTAGGTCCCATTTGTTTATTTTTATTTCCATTACTCTGGGAGGTGGGTCATAGAGGATCTTGCTGTGATTTACGTCAGAGAGTGTTCTGCCTGTGTTTACCTCTAAGAGTTTTTGGTCTTACATTTAGATCTTTAATCCATTTTTAGTTTATTTTTGTGTATGGTGTTAGAAAGTGTTCTAGTTTCATTCTTTTACAGGTGGTTGACCAGTTTTCCCAGCACCACTTGTTAAAAATATTGTCTTTTCTTTATTGTATATTTTTGCCTCCTTTGTCAAAGATAAGGTGTCCATAGGTGCATGGATTTATCTCTGGGCTTTCTATTTTGTTCCATTGATCTATATTTCTGTCTTTGTGCCGGTACCGTACTGTCTTGGAGCCTGTTTCATAAGGCACTAATTCTGTTCTTGAGGGCTCTACCCTCACAGACTGAGCATGTCCCAAAGGCCCTACCTCCTAGTACTTTTACATCAGGCATTAGGATTCAACATATGAATCTTGGGGACACAAATATTCAGTCTATGGTACCTGGATTTAAAGTTTGCTTGTTCGTGAACTTGTGGTTGTCAGGAGGGGAAGTGGGGGAAGGGTTAGTTAGGGAGTTTGGGATGGACATGTGCACACTGCTGTATTTAAAATGGATAACCAAGGTCCTACTGTAGAGCATGGGGACTCTGCTCAATGTTTGTGGCAGCCTGGATGGGAGGGGAGTTTGGGGGAGAATGGATACATGTATATATATGGCTGGATCCCTTTGCTGTCCACCTGAAACTGTCACAACATTGTTAATCAGCCACACTCCAATATAAAATAAAAAAATAAAAAAAAAGAAACCCAAAATCCCAAAAACAAAAGTTTGCTAGTTCAGACAGGCCTATTACAATGCATGTGGAAGCCAGCCAGAGAGCCTGGAAAGGGTGGGGTAAGCATAGTAGTCCTATTTCCAGTATGACAAGGAAGTTCAGCCTGGTAGGAATTTTCCAATTTCTTTGCAGTAGCAACAGCTTTGCATCTCACTTTGCGTGGGGCCAGATCTCTGCTGCGGCATTTGAAGATGGGCATTGAGGTGTGTTTCCTCCCTTGAGCCTGATATCCTCATGGCAGAGACAAAGCTGTGTTGTTTCTCTCTTCCACCAGATCTTTAGCACAATCTGGGCCCATTCCTGGAAGAATTACACTCTCTCCATAAACATAATCTCTTCGTTAGAATGAGTAGGATGTTATCCTTGTGTGTGTGAATAAGCCAGACATGAATTGCCTGTCTCTTTGTGAGCTTCACTGCCTTGAAAATGTTGCGATTCAGGGGAGTCTGGGCCCTAAAAAGATGGAAATAAGCTTCCCAAGTTTAATTTCACAATATTCATAATTTTAAAACCAACTTACCATATGTTAGAGACTCTGCTCAGTGTTATAAAACATGCAGAGAAGAACGAGACATCGATCCTGCCCTAAAGGGGTTGACAGCACAGTTGAAATAATATGAATGTGTGTGTGTGTGTGTGTGTGTGAGAGAGAGAGAGAGAGAGAGAGAGAGAGAGAGAGAGAGAGAGAGAGAAGGGTAACAGCATAGGGTAACAAATTATGAGAGTTCTATGGAGATGCTCAGTGAGGGGGTATTGAGAACCTTCCAGTCTGGTTTCAATAGGTGGGGGCAAGAGTGGTAGATTGGCAAAGAATATTAGTAACAGAAAGGAAAGGAGATGTCAAAAAACAGACAAGCTGTCTGAGCCCTTAAAACTCATCAGACTCTCTAGGCCAGAAGAGGCAAATCAGAAGGGTTTTTTAGCTCAAAGAGAAAAGCATGTGACCTAAAGCCACCAGACAGTATAATAAATCTGGAGTCCTATGAAATGCCTTGATTAGGATCTGTAATAATTAGAACCGAGAGGTAGAAATGTTCTCAACCTTGGCGTGCATTCAGAATCGTGTGATAACGAGGTGGATGATTTTGTTGCATAACATGAAAGTACTGACTTGGGATCAACACACCTAAACCACATGAGGGTAGGGAAGAAGAAGAGTGAGGGGTGAAATAGAGCCGGAGAGCCTTCCTGTATGCTGGGTTCCCAGAGAGTTACCTGAGGAGTTCTGAGGCTTGGCCGGGCACTGTGTTCTTTGAGCGCCTGTTAGCAGATGACTCTACCCTGAACACTATCACCTGGACCTCATGCCTCTCTGAACTACTGTTGAACTGGGGAAGCTGTAAGGATCCATTGGCTCTGTCCTTCCACTCTTCTTGACCCCACACTCTGGGCCAGCCAAGAGGAGTCAAAGGCTTCGTATGAAAACATCACAAGAAAATGGATTGTCCTTGCTTCTGTGAGCCTGTCAGTTAATAACTCAGTTATTACATAACGACTTTCAGCTCCTCAGAGTAAAACATACAAAGTATTTCAGGGATATTTCAGGGCCTATTGTGAGTTGAATCATGTCCTTCAAAAAGACACCTTGAAGTCCTAACCCTGAGACTGTGACCTTGTTTGGAAATAGGATCTTTGCAGATGTACTCAAGTTAAGATGCAGTTATACCAGAGTAGAATGGACCCTACATCCAAAGACTGGTGTCCCTATAAAGATAAAGAAATGCGGAGAGACCCAGAGACTCACAGGGAGAAAGGCCATGTGATGACAGAGGCAGTGTTCAGAAGGATGCAGGTTTAAGCCAAGGGATGCTAAAGATTACTGGAATCTTCCAGAAGCTGGAAGAGGCAGGAAGAGTTTTTCCCTAGAGCCTCCAGAGGAACCAGTTTCTGGTGACACCTTGATTTTGGATTCCTGGCCAGAACTGTGAGAGAACACATTTCTGTTGTCTTTAGCCTTGCATTTTGTGGTTGTTCGTTATGGCAGCCCCAGGTCATGGATATAGAGCCCTCACCCTGTGCGGTGTAGCACAGATGCCAGTTGACTCCCGCATCCTTGATGCTACACCCATTTTTGCCCATGACCACCTGGGATGCGGAACTCCACCTGTTTCCATAAGAAATCTCATCATGCTAAGCATGTGTGATCTAGGGTGTGCTTTCATGAGTANGTACTGTCTTGGAGCCTGTTTCATAAGGCACTAATTCTGTTCTTGAGGGCTCTACCCTCACAGACTGAGCATGTCCCAAAGGCCCTACCTCCTAGTACTTTTACATCAGGCATTAGGATTCAACATATGAATCTTGGGGACACAAATATTCAGTCTATGGTACCTGGATTTAAAGTTTGCTTGTTCGTGAACTTGTGGTTGTCAGGAGGGGAAGTGGGGGAAGGGTTAGTTAGGGAGTTTGGGATGGACATGTGCACACTGCTGTATTTAAAATGGATAACCAAGGTCCTACTGTAGAGCATGGGGACTCTGCTCAATGTTTGTGGCAGCCTGGATGGGAGGGGAGTTTGGGGGAGAATGGATACATGTATATATATGGCTGGATCCCTTTGCTGTCCACCTGAAACTGTCACAACATTGTTAATCAGCCACACTCCAATATAAAATAAAAAAATAAAAAAAAAGAAACCCAAAATCCCAAAAACAAAAGTTTGCTAGTTCAGACAGGCCTATTACAATGCATGTGGAAGCCAGCCAGAGAGCCTGGAAAGGGTGGGGTAAGCATAGTAGTCCTATTTCCAGTATGACAAGGAAGTTCAGCCTGGTAGGAATTTTCCAATTTCTTTGCAGTAGCAACAGCTTTGCATCTCACTTTGCGTGGGGCCAGATCTCTGCTGCGGCATTTGAAGATGGGCATTGAGGTGTGTTTCCTCCCTTGAGCCTGATATCCTCATGGCAGAGACAAAGCTGTGTTGTTTCTCTCTTCCACCAGATCTTTAGCACAATCTGGGCCCATTCCTGGAAGAATTACACTCTCTCCATAAACATAATCTCTTCGTTAGAATGAGTAGGATGTTATCCTTGTGTGTGTGAATAAGCCAGACATGAATTGCCTGTCTCTTTGTGAGCTTCACTGCCTTGAAAATGTTGCGATTCAGGGGAGTCTGGGCCCTAAAAAGATGGAAATAAGCTTCCCAAGTTTAATTTCACAATATTCATAATTTTAAAACCAACTTACCATATGTTAGAGACTCTGCTCAGTGTTATAAAACATGCAGAGAAGAACGAGACATCGATCCTGCCCTAAAGGGGTTGACAGCACAGTTGAAATAATATGAATGTGTGTGTGTGTGTGTGTGTGTGAGAGAGAGAGAGAGAGAGAGAGAGAGAGAGAGAGAGAGAGAGAGAGAAGGGTAACAGCATAGGGTAACAAATTATGAGAGTTCTATGGAGATGCTCAGTGAGGGGGTATTGAGAACCTTCCAGTCTGGTTTCAATAGGTGGGGGCAAGAGTGGTAGATTGGCAAAGAATATTAGTAACAGAAAGGAAAGGAGATGTCAAAAAACAGACAAGCTGTCTGAGCCCTTAAAACTCATCAGACTCTCTAGGCCAGAAGAGGCAAATCAGAAGGGTTTTTTAGCTCAAAGAGAAAAGCATGTGACCTAAAGCCACCAGACAGTATAATAAATCTGGAGTCCTATGAAATGCCTTGATTAGGATCTGTAATAATTAGAACCGAGAGGTAGAAATGTTCTCAACCTTGGCGTGCATTCAGAATCGTGTGATAACGAGGTGGATGATTTTGTTGCATAACATGAAAGTACTGACTTGGGATCAACACACCTAAACCACATGAGGGTAGGGAAGAAGAAGAGTGAGGGGTGAAATAGAGCCGGAGAGCCTTCCTGTATGCTGGGTTCCCAGAGAGTTACCTGAGGAGTTCTGAGGCTTGGCCGGGCACTGTGTTCTTTGAGCGCCTGTTAGCAGATGACTCTACCCTGAACACTATCACCTGGACCTCATGCCTCTCTGAACTACTGTTGAACTGGGGAAGCTGTAAGGATCCATTGGCTCTGTCCTTCCACTCTTCTTGACCCCACACTCTGGGCCAGCCAAGAGGAGTCAAAGGCTTCGTATGAAAACATCACAAGAAAATGGATTGTCCTTGCTTCTGTGAGCCTGTCAGTTAATAACTCAGTTATTACATAACGACTTTCAGCTCCTCAGAGTAAAACATACAAAGTATTTCAGGGATATTTCAGGGCCTATTGTGAGTTGAATCATGTCCTTCAAAAAGACACCTTGAAGTCCTAACCCTGAGACTGTGACCTTGTTTGGAAATAGGATCTTTGCAGATGTACTCAAGTTAAGATGCAGTTATACCAGAGTAGAATGGACCCTACATCCAAAGACTGGTGTCCCTATAAAGATAAAGAAATGCGGAGAGACCCAGAGACTCACAGGGAGAAAGGCCATGTGATGACAGAGGCAGTGTTCAGAAGGATGCAGGTTTAAGCCAAGGGATGCTAAAGATTACTGGAATCTTCCAGAAGCTGGAAGAGGCAGGAAGAGTTTTTCCCTAGAGCCTCCAGAGGAACCAGTTTCTGGTGACACCTTGATTTTGGATTCCTGGCCAGAACTGTGAGAGAACACATTTCTGTTGTCTTTAGCCTTGCATTTTGTGGTTGTTCGTTATGGCAGCCCCAGGTCATGGATATAGAGCCCTCACCCTGTGCGGTGTAGCACAGATGCCAGTTGACTCCCGCATCCTTGATGCTACACCCATTTTTGCCCATGACCACCTGGGATGCGGAACTCCACCTGTTTCCATAAGAAATCTCATCATGCTAAGCATGTGTGATCTAGGGTGTGCTTTCATGAGTATCTGAGAGGTCATTAGCAGCATGTCCCATTATATTTGGTACCATATTCTATCATTTATTTTGCCCTTCTCTCCCTCTTTTTTCCCCTCTTCTCATTCTCTTAGTTAGGGTTAGTTGCTCAGTCATGTGCAACTCTTTGCAACCCCATGGACTGTAGCCCACCAGGATCCTCTTAGTCATGGAATTCTTCAGGCAAGAATACTGGAGTGGGTAGCCATGCCCTTCTCCAGGGGATCTCCTCAAACAAGGGATCAAACCCAGGTCTCCTGCACTGTAGGCAGATTCTTTACCACCTGAGCCACCAGGGAAGCCCACTATCCTACTCCACATAAAACAAACAAACAAAAAAACCCCTTCATTCTTCATATTTTACATCATTACTGGAGTACCTTTAGTACTCAAGTCTGCTTTGGTTTATCAGGGTCTTTCTTTCAGAAAAATACCAGTTCGTTTCATGAAGAATTCCAGTGAATAAACTTTTCTGTTACTACAACTGCACCCCTTCATTTAGAGAAAATAAAGTAAGCTCAGAGAGGTGAGTTGAGCTGTCTGCTACAGTTCCCTCATGCACTGGGGCTTCTCTGTCCTCTCTCCGACCACAGGAGGATCATTCCTCCTCCATTTTCTTTCATCCTCAAGTGCCTCAAAGGCCATCCTCAAGCCCTTTCTTCACATCTCCAGTCACCTTTCACCTCCCTAAATTTCCAAGGATCTTATCGTAGCTCTTGACCCTACCCTGTCATGTCTCTTGAGTAGCTTCATGTATTTCAGTTGCGGTGGACGGGGTTGGTTTCTCTGTGGCATGTGGGATCTTAGTTCCCCGACCAGGGATTGAACCCCTGTCCTCTGCATTGCAAGGTAGACTCTTAACCACTGACAACCATGGAAATCCCTTGATTATCTTATTTGTAATAATCAAAGGTGTAGAAGGGATGAATTCCAAGCTGCTGTCTAGCTCAGAAAGTTTGTGCGTGTAATGCATACAGGTACCTACAGTGCTGGGGGGCTTTCCAACTCAGCATTCATTTTAAGAGATTTCTGTCATTGCTTTACAGACTCACCTACTGTTTAGATGGCTATGAACATGAGCCATATCCATTCTTGTGTCTTGGTTTCAGCTCCATTCCATTCTAAATTTGATGTCATTTTTTGCAACATCTGCAAATGTTGTTTACTCAGGCTTTTGGGGGAGTCTTTACATGTATCAATTATTCTCCATCCTGCCTGCCCAAGCTACACTTCCGTTTCTGTTAACTCTTATAATTGCTTCCAAATCTTACTGGCCCATCTTTTAGGCCAGGAGACCAGCTCTAGGAAGGCTTTGTGAGGCCAGGGGAGCAGCAGCTGGTTCGTTTCTTGCCTTGGTTGTGCTGTTTTGAACAGTACTGAACAGTACTGGTGCTCTGTGTGGGACAGCCAAGGGGAGCGCTAGGCACTCACATGTGGGAGGTGTAAGGAGTTAATTCCTGTGGGGCCATCCCTGACCAGCTGGGAGCAGCAGCAGGTGGATAAGAGCCTCCTTCTTCCTGCCCCCTGCAGACAGTTCTGAGCCACCTTTCAGAGACTCCAAAGTGTCTGTGCATCTACAGCAGCATTGCTGGAGACAGAGGCATCTGGTATTGCTTTCTCGCCTTCCCTGCCTCCCTCTTCCTGATCCACACAGAAGCCCTTGTCCCCATCTCTGCTTGCAATGGGAATCAAGGCCAGTGTTCCCTCAGGGGCAGTTTTGAGAGGGGGACCTAAAGAAGGGAGCAAGTTAAGGATGTAATGTATTTGTGCTCAATCATATGTGACTCTTTGCCACCGCATGGACTGTAGCCCACCAGATTCCTCTGTCCACGGGATTCTCCAGGCAAAAATACGGAGTGGGTTGCCATGCCCTCCTCCAGGGAGTCTTCCCCACCCAGGGATCAAGCCCTCATCTCCTGGATCTCCTGCATTGGCAGGCGGATTCTTTACCACTAGCGCCCCCTGAGATGGATGTAGTATGTTTCCCTAAAGCTTTTGTGCTGTCTGGACCCCAGGGCTTGATCCACATTCCAGTGGACCAGCCCCTCCCTTGGAGCTCCCTTAGATGCCTCCTCACCTTTGACAAACCCAGTGAAAAGAGGAACTCGCCTCTTGCATTCCTTGCAAAAACCAAATGAAAGATGACAGGACTGTCCTCCATACATGAAAACTCCCATTAGGGATGACTGTAGGTCAGGTGTGAAAGAGTTTATCATGATTCCACTTACAGCCCACTCTCCCAGGTGGCCAGAGACTGGTGCTCACAAAGTAAAGTCATTTTACCTTCATGGTGTGGATGCCTGGAGGCTTCACGGCATCCAGCCTGGGAGAACTTGCTTAGATGCCCCTGACTTGCTCATGTAGCTAAGTGGCTTGCTCAAGTAGCTAAGTGTAGCTATGTGGCACATTGGAGCAAATGGCTTTCTGAGGCCCAGCCTAAAAGTTTGCCAAGCTGCTTTGTTGTCTTCCTGACAGACTAAAGAACTTATCGGGGCTCTAATGAAAGGCAGGCTGCGATCGCTGTCATGTCAAGAGCACCGCAGTCGAGAAAGTCGACATGATTTCATGGCTAATGATTCACTCGCTAATATCGGTGTGGGCTGCAGCGAGGATAACCAAGTTGAGCTGTCTTAGATCAAATGATTCAATTAGGCCAGCTGTCCCTATTTGTCATGGCTCAACTCGCTTTCAAATTACCTTTCCAAAGTGCATACGTGCCTTAGCACAGAAGTTAACAGCTCAACTGTTTTACAAAAAAGGGATACTTAGGGATGATCAGAAAAAAAGTCACCTTTTTTCACCCTGTCCACACAGGCTTCTCCCCTTCCCCCAGCCATTTCCCATAGGAGGCACAGTATGTATTTACTCAGCTAATCCAGCAACCTCCTCATCAGCTATTGTCAGTGTGGTTTTACCTCTGAAGCCTTTCGGGGTATCTCTTGGCAAGAAATTGTTCATTCTAAAAGGGAAGATTTGGTCCAGAGTTCTCTAAAGTTACTGCAGGAAGTTGTACAAAGGTTAAGATGTTTTTCTGACCCACTTCCCATCCCTCCATTGGCAGCTGAGCAAGTTTAGGGTCAGAGAAAACTTATGTTATATATCTGAAATTTTTCCAGAGCTGATGGAAAGGCTCAGGGGTGAAGTAAACCAGTAGCCTCCATGTGGCTTCAAATGAACAAGAGTTGATAGTACAGAGACAGCGATGTAACTGAGCATCAGTTAGAAGGTCAGAGAGGCCCAGCATCTTGGTGAGGCATGTGAAGAATCTCATTGCCCTGGGAGAGAAGAGTTCTTATGGCCACAAATAATCTGAATAATGGTTATTTGATTTTTCCCTTCTGTGTGAGGGGCACTGCAGAGAGATAGTGGGGAAGTGGAACAAAAGCCAGGGACCTGGATGGGGCTTTCACTTAGTGGGCTTTCACTTAGTGACTGTGAAGTCTTATAGTGTACCTGAGGATCGTGGCTATCAAAAGATGAAGGCAAAATTGAAGTGAGCCTAGGGACTTCCCTAATGGTCCAGTGATTAAGAATCAGCCTCCTAATGCAGGGGATGCAGGTTTGATCCCTGGTCGGGGAACTAAGATCCCACATACCAAGGGGCCACTAAGCCTGTACACCACAACTACTGAGCAGGCACCAGTAAAACACCAAATAAATGTTTTAAAAATTGAAGTGAGTCTAGAGAATAACAGATGTGGGCAAAGGAACAGAGGGCTTAATCTAAAAAGGAAAAAGTTAAAGAAGTATAAAAATATCATTCCTTCACATGTAATGGCAAAGGATGGAATCTAACTGCTTATACTCCTAGAGGTACTACCCTGAGAAAGGCAGATTGGTAACTAATTGTCATATAATGGGGGTAAACTACAAGCAAGGAGATAAATGATGTGGGGTTCTTGAAATTTTCCCATTTTGAAATGTTCTCAAAAGGACAGTAAGGAGTACCATTGAGAGGGGAGGACATTCATGAATAAATCACTGTTCTTTCTTCCTTCTGTGTATTTGAAATTAGTTTTGTCTTAGATGCAACTCAGTTTGCATGTAGAAAGAGTGCAGTCCAGTGCTATGTGATGATGGTAGACTGCTTCTCCAGGCTCTTGTTTCCAAAACTTATTCCCCTGTTTTTTCAGGGAGCAGGGTATTTTCAACTCTGTTTCAACTTCCCACAAGTTTCATGGTCTCAGAGAAAGTAGAATGCATATGCTTGTATTTTTTCTTGGTCACGGGTCATGTGCATTTTGTATATGAGAAAAGAGAGTGATCTAGAGCAGGGTTCTTTTAGATGTTATGGGTATTTCAGTTGTTGGGTACACTGATTTGTTGATTGGATTTTTAAAATTAATTAATTTATTTTAATTAAAGGCTAATTACTTTACAATATTGTGATGGTTTTTGCCATACATTGACATGAATCAGCCAGGGGTGTACATGTATCCACCATCTTGAAACTCCCTGCCACCTCCCTCCCCATCCCATCCCTCTGGGTTGTCCCAGTGCCCTGGCTTTGAGTACCCTGTTCCATGCATCAAACTTGGACAGATCATCTATGTCACATATGGTAATACACATGTTTCAATGCTATTCTCTCAAATCATCCCACCCTTGCCTTCTCCCACAGAGTCCAAAACTCTGTTCTTTATATCTGTGTCTCTTTTACTGTCTCACACATCATGACAATCTTTTTAAATTCCATATAAATGTGTTAATATATTGTATTGATGTTTCTCTTTCTGACTGACTTCACTTTGTATAATAGGCTCCAGTTTCATCCACCTCATTAGAACTGATTCAGATGCATCTTTTAATAGCTGAATAATTGGAGAAGACTCTTGAGAGTCCCTTATACTGCAAGGAGATTCAGCTAGTCCATCCTAAAAGAGATCAGTCCTGAGTGTTCATTGGAAGAACTGATGTTGAAGCTGAAACTCCAATACTTTGGCCACGCAAGGCAAAGAGCTGACTCATTGGAAAAGACCCTGATGCTGGGAAAGACTGAAGGCAGGAAGAGAAGGGGACAACAGAGGATGAGATGGTTGGATGGCATCACCAACTCAATGGAAATAAGTTTGGGTAAACTCCAGGGGTTGGTGATGGACAGGGAGGCCTGGCATGCTGCAGTCCATGGGGTTGCAGAGAGTTGGACATGATTGAGCGACTGAACTGAACTGAATATTCCATTGTGTATATGTACCACAACTTTCTTATCCATTTGTCTGCCAATGGACTTCTAAGTTGCTTCCATGTCCTAGATATTGTAAACAGTGCAGTGATGAATATTGGGGTACATGTGTCTCTTTCAGTTCTGGTTTCCTTGGTGTGTATGTCCAGCAGTAGGATTGCTGGGTCACATGGCAGTTCTATTTCCAGTTTTTTAATGAATCTCCACACTGTTCTCCATAGTGGCTGTACTAGTTTGCATTCCAACCAACAGTGTAAGAAGGTTCCCTTTTCTCCACACTCTCTCCAGCATTTATTGTTTGTAGACTTTTTGATCGCAGTCGTCCTGACCAGTGTGAGATGGTACCTCATTGTGGTTTTGATTTGCATTTCTCTGATGAGTGACGTTGAGCATCTTTTCATGTGTCTGTTAGCCATCTATATGCCTTCTTTGGAGAAATGTCTGTTTAGTTCTTTGGCCCATTTTTTGATTGGGTTTATTTTTCTGATATTGAGCTGCATGAGCTGCTTGTATATTTTTGAGATTTATTCCTTGTCATTGCTTCGTTTGCTATTATTTTCTCCTATTCGGAAGGCTGTCTTTTCACCTTGCTTATAGTTTCCTTCATTGTTAAAAAGCTTTTAAGTTTAATTAAGTCCCATTTTTTTTTACTTTTGCTTTTATTTCCATTACTCTGGGAGGTGGGTCATAAAAGATCTTGCTGTGATTTATGTCAGAGTGTTTTGCCTATCTTTTCCTCTAAGAGTTTTATAGTTTCTGGTCTTACATGTAGATCTTTAATACATTTTGAGTTTATTCTTGTGTATGGTGTTAGAAAATGTTCTAGCTTCATTCTTTTACAGGTGGTTGACCAGTTTTCCCAGCACCACTTGTTAAAGAGATTGTCTTTTCTCTATTGTATATTTTTGCCTCCTTTGTCAAAGATAAGGTGTCCATAGGTGCATGGATTTATCTCTAGGCTTTCTATTTTTGTTCCATTGATCTATATTTCTGTCTTTGTGCCAGTACCATACTCTCTCGATGACTGTAGCTTTGTAGTATATAGTCTGAAGTCAGGCAAGTTGATTCCTCCAGTTACATTCTCCTTTCTCAAGATTGCTTTGGCTATTCAAGGGTTTTTGTATTTCCATACAAATTGTAAAATTATTTGATCTAGTTCTGTGAGAAATACCATTGATAGCTTGATAGGGATTGCATTGAGTCTGTAGATTGCTTTGAGTAGTATACTCATTTTCACTATATTGATTCTTCTGATCTATGAACATGGTATATTTATCTATTTGTGTCATCTTTGATTTCTTTCATCAGTGTTTTATAGTTTTATATATATAGGTCTTTTGTTTCTTTAGTAGATTTGTTTCTAAGTATTTTATTCTTTACATCACAATGGTGAATGGGATTGTTTCCTTAATTTCTCTTTCTGTTTTCTCATTGTTAGTGTATAGGAATGCAAGACTCACTCCAATGTTCTTGCCTGGAGAATCCCAGGGATGGCAAAGCCTGGTGGGCTGCCATCTATGGGGTCGCTCAGAGTCGTACACAACTGATGCGACTTAGCAGCAGCAGCAGGAATGCAAGGGATTTTTGTGTATTAATTTTATATCCTGAAACTTCACTATATTCATTGATTAGCTCTAGTAATTTTCTGATGGTGTCTTTATGGTTTTCTATGTAGAGGATCATGTCATCTGCAAACAGGAGAGTTTTACTTCTTTTCCAATCTGGATTCCTTTTATTTCTTTTTCTTCTCTGACTCCTGTGGCTAAAACTTCCAAAACTATGTTGAATAGTAGTGGTGAGAGTGGACACCCTTGTCTTGTTCCTGACTTTAGGGGAAATGTTTTCAGTTTTCACCATTGAGCATAATGTTTGCTGTTTATCATATATGGCTTTTATTATGTTGAGGTATGTTCCTTTTATGCCTGCTTTCTGGAGTGTTTTTATCATAAATGGGTGTTGAATTTTGTCAAAGGCTTTCTCTGCATCTATTGAGATAATCATATGATTTTTATCTTTCAGTTGGTTAATGTGGTGTATCACATTGATTGATTTGCAAATATTGAAGAATCCTTGTATCCCTGTGATAAAGCCCGCTTGGTCATGATGTATGATCTTTTTAATACGTTGCTGGATTCTGTTTGCTAGAATTTTGTTGAGGATTTTCACATCAAGGTTCATTAATGATATTAGCTATAGTTCCTTATTTTTATTTTGTGGCATCTGTCTGGTTTTGGTATTAGGGTGATGGTAGCCTCATAGAATGAGTTTGGGAGTTTACCTTCCTCTTCAATTTTCTCAAAGAGTTTGAATAGAATAGGTGTTAAGTCTTCTCTAAATTTTTGGTAGAATTCATCTGTGAAGCCATCTGGTCCTAGGCTTTTGTTTGTTGGAAGATTTTTGCCAGTTTTGATTTCCATGCTTGTGGTAGGTCTGTTAGGATTTTCTATTTCTTCCTGGTTCAGTTTTGGAAGGCTATAGTTTTCTAAGAATTTGTGCATTTCTTCCAAGTTGTCCATTTTTGGGGCATATAGTTGCTGATAGTGGTCTCTTATGATCCTTTGTATTTCTGTGTTGTCTGTTGTGATTTCTCCATTTTCATTTCTAATTTTGTTGATTTGATTTTTCTCCCTTTCTTTTCCTTGATGAATCTGGCTAATGGTTTGTCTATTTTATTTATCTTCTCAAAGAACCAGCTTTTATTTTTGTTGATTTTTGCTGTATCTCCTTTGTTTCTTTTTCATTTATTTCTGCTCTAATATTTATGATTTCTTTCCTTCTACTAACCCGGGGGTTCTTCATTTCTTCTTTTTCTTATTGCTTTAAGTGTAAAGTTAGGTTATTTATTTGATTTTTCTCTTATTTCTTGAGGTAAGTTTGTACTGCTATGAACCTTCCCCTAAGCACTACTTTTACTAAATCCCATAGGTTTTGGGTTGTCATGTGTTCATTTTCATTTGTTTCTATGCATATTTTGATTTCCTTTTTGATTTCTTCCATGATTTGTTGGTTATTCAGAAGCATGTTGTTAGCTTCCACGTTTGTATTTTTAATAGTTTTTTTCCCCTGTAGTTGACAGCTAATCTTACTGCATTGTGATCAGAAAAGATGCTTGAAATGATTTCAGGTTTTTTTAATTNTTCACTTTCATTTGTTTCTATGCATATTTTGATTTCCTTTTTGATTTCTTCCATGATTTGTTGGTTATTCAGAAGCATGTTGTTAGCTTCCACGTTTGTATTTTTAATAGTTTTTTTCCCCTGTAGTTGACAGCTAATCTTACTGCATTGTGATCAGAAAAGATGCTTGAAATGATTTCAGGTTTTTTTAATTTACCAAGGCTAGACTTATGACTCAGGGTATGATCTGTCCTGGAGAATGTTCTATGTGCACTTGAGAAAAAGGTAAAATTCATTGTTTTGGGGTGAAATGTCCTATAGATATCAATTAGGTCTAACTGGTCTATTGTATCCTTTAAAGTTTGCGTTTCTTTGTTAATTTTCTGTTTAGTTGATCTGTCCATAGGTGTGAGTGGGGTATTAAAGTCTCCCACTATTATTGTGTTACTGTTAANTGTTTTGGGGTGAAATGTCCTATAGATATCAATTAGGTCTAACTGGTCCATTGTATCATTTAAAGTTTGTGTTTCCTCACTAATTTTCTGTTTGGTTGATCTATCCATAGATGTGAGTGGGGTATTACAGTCTCTCACTATTATTGTTACTGTTAATTTCCCCTTTCATACTTGTTAGCATTTGCCTTATGTATTGAGGTGCTCCTGTGTTGGGTGCATATGTATTTATAATTGTTATATCTTCTTGAATTGATCCTTTGATCATTATGTAGTGTCTTTGTCTCTTTTCACGGTCTTTATTTCAAAGTCTATTTTATCTGATATGAGTTTTGCTATTCCTGCTTTCTTTTGGTCTCTACTTGCATATCTTTTTCCAGCCTTTCACTTTCAGTCTGTATGTGTCCCTTGGTTTGAGGTGGGTGTCTTGTAGACAGCATATATAGGGGTTTTGTTTTTGCATCCATTCAGCCAGTCTTTGTCTTTTGGTTGGGGCATTCAACCCATTTACGTTTAAGGTAATTATTGATAAGTATGATCCCGTTGCCATTTACTTTATTNTGTCTCTTTTCACGGTCTTTATTTCAAAGTCTATTTTATCTGATATGAGTTTTGCTATTCCTGCTTTCTTTTGGTCTCTACTTGCATATCTTTTTCCAGCCTTTCACTTTCAGTCTGTATGTGTCCCTTGGTTTGAGGTGGGTGTCTTGTAGACAGCATATATAGGGGTTTTGTTTTTGCATCCATTCAGCCAGTCTTTGTCTTTTGGTTGGGGCATTCAACCCATTTATGTTTAAGGTAATTACTGATAAGTATGATCCTGTTGCCATTTACTTTGTTGTTTTGGGTTTGAGTTTATAAACCTTTTCTGTGTTTCCTGTCTAGAGAAGATCCTTTAGCATTTGTTGAAGAGCTGGTTTGGTTGTGCTGAATTCTTTCAACTTTTGCTTGTCTGTAAAGCTTTTGATTTCTCCTTCATTTTTGAATGAGATCCTTGCTGGGTATAATAGTCTGGGTTGTAGGTTTTTCTCTTTCATCACTTTAAGTATGTCCTGCCATTCCCTTCTAGCCTGAAGATTTTTTATTGAAAGATCAACTGTTATCTTTATCAGCATCCCCTTGTGTGTTATTTGTTGTTTTTCCCTTTCTGCTTTAAATATTTGCTCTTTGTGTTTGATCTTCATTAGTTTGATGAATATGTGTCTTGGGATGTTTTGCCTTGGGTTTATCCTGTTTGGGACTCTCTGGATTTCTTGGACTTGGGTGGTTATTTCCTTCCCCATTTTAGGGAAGTTTTCAACTATTATCTCCTCAAGTATTTTCTCATGCCCTTCCTTTTTGTTTCCTTCTTCTGGTATTCTTATGATTTGAATGTTGGGGCATTTAATATTGTCCCAGAGGTCTCTGAGGTTGTCCTCATTTTTTCTTTTACTTCTTTTTCCTTTTTTCCTCTCTGCTTCATTTCTTTCCACCATTCTATCTTTCACCTCACTTATCCTATCTTCTGCCTCAGTTATTGTACTGTTGGTTCCTTCCAGAGTGCTGTTGATCTCATTTATTATATTATTCGTTATTGATTGATTCTTTTTTATTTCTTCTAGGTCCTTGTTAAACATTTCTTGCATCTTCTCAATCCTTGTCAATCCTGTCTCTAGTCTATTTATCTTTAACTCCATTTTGTTTTCAAGATTTTGGATCATCTGTACTATCATTGTTCTGAATTCCTTTTCAGGTAGACTCCTTGATTCCTCTTTTGTTTGGTTTGGTGGGCATTTATCATGTTCCTTTACCTGCTGAATATTTCTCTGCCTTTTTATTTTGTTTAGATTGTTGTGTTTGGGGTGCTCTTTCTGTAGGTTGGAAGTTTGTGGTTCCTCTTTACTGTGGAGCCTGTTCCCTCTGAGTGGGATTGGACTAGTGACTTGTCAAGGTTTCCTGGTTATAGGAGCTTGCATCTGTTCTGGTGGGTGGAGCTGGATCTCTTCTCTCTCCTTTTGAAGAGAATGGGCTGCCTTTCTTTGTGCCTAGTGTCCTCCACCAGTGTTCAGAAGTTGTTTTGTGGAAGTTGCTCAGCATTCAAATGATCTTTTGATGAATTTGTAGGGGAGAAAGTGGTCTCCCTGTCCTATTCCTCCACATCTTGGGACTGCCCCCCCATTGGATTTATTAAAAAATAGCTTATTAATTTATTTTGTCTGGGTCTTCATTGCTGCTCAGGCTTTTCCCTAGTTGTGGCAAGCAGGGGCTACTCTCTAGCTGTGGTTCTAGGGCTTCTCATTGTGGTGGCTTCTCTTGTTGTGGAGCACTGGCTGTAGGCACATGGGCTTCAGTAGTTGCAGCTCCCAGGCTCTAGAACATAAGCTAAATAGTTGTGGCACACTAGCTTAGTTGCTATGATGCATGTGGGAACTCTGCAGATCAGGGATCAAACTCATGTCTCTGGCATTGGCAGGTGGATCCTCTACTACTGAGCCGCCAGGAAAGCCCTGTTGATTGGGTTTTAATATGAAGCTACTCTTGAAAATAAGGAAAACCATGCACCGCCAGATTCAAAACCCAGGCACAGTGTGGGGGCCTTCCAAGCCTGAGTAGTATGGTGGTTGAATGTTCATCTAGAGTCCAACCTGGCCCTGGAGTCCAGGTGTTTCCTTCTCCTCCTCCTCAGCATGGCTGTGGTCCTGTCTGGTGCAGACCCTGCTTTCCTAGCCTGATCCTTTGTTGCTGCTCAGCTAAAATCCTGCTCATTATTTCCTCCAGATCTTGAGTTCAGACTACCCCTGAAGAACGTGAGGTGGTCCACCCATTGTCCCTCCAGAGCAGAACTATCACGACAAACACTTTCTGGCTGCTGAACTGCAAGATGACAAAACCAGGAGCTCACTTGCTTCTTCCCATCAGCTTTCATCAGAGGGCAGGGTCATGTGACTCCAGCAAAGCAGGTCATGGAGCAGAAACTTCTGAGAAAAATCTCTTGTGGGGGGCATTATGGGCAGAATCCTATGTCCTCAAATTAATATGTCAAAATCCTAACTCCCGACACCTCAGGATGGGACTCTCTTTGGGGACAAAGCCTTAAAAAAGATAAAGTTAAAATGAGGTGATTAGGGTGGGTCCTAACTCAGTATGATGGGTGTCCTTATACGAAGAGGAAATGTGGACACAAATGTACCCCCAGAAGAAAAACCATGTGAAGACACAGGGAGAAGGTAGCTGTTGACACACCAAGGAGAGAGGCCTCAGAAAATGTCCACCCTGCTGACACCTTAATCTCAGACTTCCTGCCTCCAAAATTTTGAGAAAATAAATTTCTAAGTGGCACTTGTTAAGGCAGCCTTAGTAAGCTAATGTGGGGCTTCCAAGGTGGCTCAGTGGTAAAGAATCTGCCTACGTGCAGGAGACTTGGATTCAATCTCTGGGTCAGGAAGATCCCCTGGAAAAGGAAATGGCAGTCTACTCCAGTATTCTTGCCTGGAGAATCCCATGGACAGAGGAGTCTGGTGGGTTGTAGTCTATGAGGCCCCAAAGGAGTCAGACTCGACTGAGTGACTAGACAACAACAGTGAGCTAATACAGGGTGGCAAGCAATTTGAGGCAGAATGATGATGTGAAAAGAGCTTTGCATGGAAAGCTTGGGAATGAAGTGTTTATAGTGATTCTTCCACTAGGCGGGACCTTAGGCAAGTCTCCTCATGTCTTGAAGCCTCAGTTTCCTCAACCATAAAATAATTAGATGAGTTGAGCCTGTGACTTGCAAGCCTCCTAAATGACCCCATTGGAGGTCTCCTCTGTCCTGCTTCTTGTATTTCATCTTGAGCTGTGAAGGCAAGGGGTCTGGGGAGGACAGGCCCCAGGGGACTTCATTCACTGCTCACTCATCATCCTGTCACAGTGTACAGTTTCCTTTTCACAGCTACTTTCCTGTTTGTGCCTACATTCCCCTGAAACTAGAGGAATACCTGCCTGGAGACATAATTAGCCTAATTCCCCCACTGGCAGGAGGGTGACTGCAGGCGGGTGATGCTGTGCAGGTGTGACTGACCGAATTTGAAAATGACATTCGGTCGTGAGTTCCAGCCTCTCAAACAGGACAGGACCAGGTGCCTCCTGCTCTTCTTCCTCCTTCTCTGTCCTCATTCTCTGTCCTCATGAAGCCCAGAGGCTCTGCTTCCAGTATCTGGCCTTGTGCCTTCTGACCTGATGATAGGAAAAGGCCAGCTTTACTTGGTTCAAGAGGGCCATCTGACCTCATTGCTGAATACAGGGGCACCCTGAGAAACTGCTCACCTTTGGTGGGGGGGGGGGTGCCTCACTCCATCTTTTGTGAGCCAGTGACTAAGTAGGATGGTAAAATATCAGTGTGGAGGAAAGCACTGCCTAGGGATTTGGGTCTGAAAAGGAGAGTTTTATTTTTGTTTTAAAAATTAATTTTTTAATCATAGGTCCTTTTTGTTTATTTATTTTATATTTACTGGGGTATAGTTGCTTTGTAATGTTGTGTTAGTTTCTGCTATACAATGAAGTAAACCAGCCACGTATATACAAATATCCCCTCCTTCTTGAGCCTCCTCTCCCCAACCATATCCCACCCATCTAAGTTATCACAGAGTCATCACTAAGCTGAGTTCCCTGTGCTGTGTAGCAGCTTCCACCAGCTACCTACTTTATACACGATAGTGTATTTATGTTAAATCTAATCTCCCAATTCATCCCACCCTCCCCTTCCCTTCACTGTATCCACACATCCATTCTCTATGTCTGCATTTTTATTCCTGCCCTGCAAATAAGTCCATCAGTACCATTTTTCTAGATTCCATATCTGTGCGTTAATGTATGATATTTGCTTTTCTCTTTGTTCACTCTGTATGGTAGACTTTAGGTTCATCCACATCTCTACAAATGACTCAGTTTTGTTTCTTTTTATGACTGAATGATATTCCATTGTGTATATGTACCAGGTCTTGTTTATCCATTGCCCTGTTGATGAACATGTAGGTTGCTTCCATGTCTTGGCTATTGTGAATAATGCTGCAATGAACATTGCTGTACATGTGGTTTTTTGAATTATGGTTTTATGAGGGTATATGTCCAGTAGTGAGATTGTTGGAGAAGGCAATGGCACCCCACTCCAGTACTCTTGCCTGGAAAATCCCATGGACAAAGGAGCCTGGTAGGCTACAGTCTATGGGGTCACTAAGAGTCCGACACGACTGAGCAACTTCACTTCACTTATGCCCAGTAGTGGATTGTTGGGTCGTATGATAGTTTTATTTTTAGTTTTTTAGGGAACCTCCATACTGTTCTCTATAGTACTGTATCAATATACATTCTCACCTACAGTGCAAAAGGGTTCCCTTTTCTCCCCAAATTCTTTCTAGCATTGATTGTCTGTTGATTTTTTTGTTGTTGATAGCCATTCTGAGCATGGTTATCTGTTTTGTATTTAGAATGTACATGTCAACTCCAAACCCCCAATCAAAGAGAGTTTTATTCTTATGTTGGGCTTTTCCTATTGTTGCTTGTCCCTGCTGCCCTGCTGCCCTGAGGGCTTGGCTCCAGTGGCTGGACCCTCATCCCTTCGACTGATGGGGGTCGCTAGATGGTCATTGCTGCCACTGCTGCTTTGTGGGGAGAAGCAGGAAGAATGGTCCTTTACTCTGCCTTATTTGAGAATGTCAAGGCTTGAACTGTGACCCCATCCCATTCACATGTTGAAGTTTTCACCCTTCAGGATCTCAGATTATGACCTTATCCGAAAATAGGTCATTACAGGTGTGATTAGTTAAGATGAGGCCATACCGGAGTAAGATGGGCCCATAATCTAAGGAGTAAGATGGGCCCGTAATCCAATATGACTAATGTCTTTATAAAAAGAATACCTATGAAGAGAAAAAGACACATATGGAAAGAAAATGATGGGGAGAAACAACAACGCCTTCTGCAAGGAATGTCAGGGATGGCTAGGGACTTCCCTGGTGGTCCAGTGGCTAAAACTCTGCTTTCTCAATGCCCCAGGTTTGATCCCTGAGGTTGGGGCACTAGATCCCACATGCTGCAACTAAGACCTGGCACAGCCAAGAAAATAAATAAATAAATAAGAGATGGCTAGCAAGCCACCAGTCTTGGGGAGAGGCATGGAACACAGTCTACTTCACGGCCTTCAGGAGGAACCAAATCTGCCCCCGTCTTGATTTTACAATTCCAGCCTCCAGAACTGAGAGACAATACATCTGTTGCTACAGCCTCCAGGCATGTGGTACTTGTTATGGCAGTCCCAGCAAACGAATACAGAGGGAGTGCTTGGGACATGCATTCTGCTCAGGACTCGTGATACTTTCATTATATACTTTTATGTTATAGTCTGTATGCACAAGTACTGAAGGTTGATTGGCTGAAAGTGACTGGCTATGACCCAGTCCCAGCTGCTCCACAGCAGTCTCCAGTCCCACCCTGAGTCATCTGTGTGTTTCCAGCTCTCCTCCAAGTCCCCACCACCCTCTGGAGGTGCAGGGTGTCCTACTCACATACATACCCTGAGCACACAGGTGCTGTTGCAAGTTACATCTTATTGTTCAATTTCTCATCTTTGAGAGTTTAGCAGGGGCTTCAACTTCTCTCGAAAGCCTTCTCTGACTCCCCGTCCCCCTTGATCTGGGCTCTCCCAGAACCTCAACTATTCCTCTCACAGCACTTACCACACTACCCCTTAATTGCCGGCAACCTCATCTACCTCTCCCTCTAGGTTCTGAGTCCGGAAACCGTGTCTTGATCCCTTTTGTGTCTCCAGAGCGGGTAGAATAACCGACAGTGCGTCCACCCTCTGTGAGTATTTGTGGCACGAAGGGACCCGTGAACGACTAAATCAACGTTCAGCCCTGGGCCCGAAAGCTGCACCACTGCCGGGAGAGGATGCTGCTCATCGAGTGACGCTGCTTTCTGGTGCCTGAAGAACTCAAAACAGCTTTGATTCAAAATGTTGGCAAAATAGACTGCCTCCACTATTTTGACTTTTTTGGAAATGAATTGATGAGGTAATACAATTTGAAGCCATGCCACAGAAATATACCATGCTGTGCTTTTGAAAGTGAAGCACGGCAGCGAGGTGGTGTTTCTGGCTTATGTCCTTGTCAGAGTTAGAAGGAATTTTATTTACTCCTCTCAGCCTATAACTGCAGACCCAGAACTGGCCTTCCTCTCGGGAGACTGGTATCTCTTCCCTCATAGGTGGCACAGGAAAAGAAAGTTGGCACATTAAAATATGTAACCTGCTAAAAGGCAGCAGTCAGCCAGGCTATCCTGGGCTATACCAATGTGTGTGTGTGTGCTCAGTCGCTCAGTTGTGTCTGACTTTTTGCAGCCCTGTGGACTGTAGCCTGCCAGGCATCTCTGTCCATGGGATTCTCCAGGCAAGAACACTGGAGTGGGTTGCCATGCCCTCCTCCAGGGGACCTTCCTGACCCAGGGATCAAACCTACATTGCTATGTCTCCTGCTTTGGCAGGCAGATTCTTTACCACTAGCACCACTGGGAAGCCTGACTATTGCAATACTCCTCCAATATTTATGAATATTTCCTAAAATGATCTGCATGCTTGATTGTGAAGATGACTGTAGAGTCTTCCAGGTTCTGGAGCACTAAGCTCCAACTGTACTTGTGAAGAGGCCCAGCTGAAAACAATGACCTGAATTCTCTGGGTGTGAGTATTAATGTATGCAGCTCCTCAAAGCTAGCTTCAGTCACCCAGTGAACATGTGATGTGATATATTCCAGGCCAGGCTGGCTTTTTGCTCTGTAGTCTTGCATTGTTAATGTGTGTTTTTTACTCTTGCATATTTAATTGCATTTATAAATATACTTAAAAAAATCTCTCCCTAGGAGATAAGGCAGTGAGGACAGTGTGTGAAGCTTGTACCCCATGTCACCCTCCTCCATCTGCGGAGGCCTCACCGATTGATAAGAGCCTCCTTTATGCCATGTCTTAAGTGCCATTTCAGAGTTTCCTACATAGAACTTTCAGCAGTCACTGTCCTTTGTCAGAGATCAAAGCTTCCAGCCCTGAGCTTAGGTATTTGTTCAACCTCAGTAAGTAAAATAAATAAAGTTAAGGAAAACAGTTTTGTTTGCAACTCAACATTTAAAATAGGTTACTATGGGACTTCCCTGGTGGTCCAGTGGTTAAGACTTTGCCTTCTAATGCAGGGGGTGCAGGTTTAATTCCTGGTTGGGGAGCTGAGATTGCACATGCCTCGAGGCCAAAAAACCAAAACATAAAACAGGAACAATATTGCAACAAATTCAATAAAGACTTTAAAATTTGTCCATATTAAAAAAAAATTAGGTCACTAAATTTTCTCTAGAAGACCAGTTTGTAGTATTTTAGGCTTCAGAGGCCATGTATAGTCTCTCTTGCAGAGTCTTATTTGTTTCTGTTCACTTTTTTCTTTTGTTTTTTGAATTTTTGAAAACAACTGCAATTAACTCTTGAACAACGTGGGTTTGAATGTGCGAGTCCACTCATAACACAGATTTTTTTTCAGTAGCAAATACTATAATCCTGCACAATTTGTGCAGGTTGATTGAATCCATAGTCAGTTGAATCCTTAGATGTGAGACCAGGGATCTGGAGGGCCAACTATTAAGTTAAAAGGGACTTTTCAACTGTATGGGGGTTCAGTGTGCCTAACCCTTGTGTTGTTCAAGGGTCAACTGTATTTTCTTGTTGTTTGCTGTTGTTGTTCAGTCGCTAAGTCATATCTGACTCTTCTCGACCTCATGGGCTGCAGCACACCAGGCTCCCCTGTCCTCCACTGTCTCCTGGGGTTTGCTCACATTCATGTCCATTGAGTCGATGATACTATCTAACCATCTCATCCTCTGCTGCCCCCTTCTCCTTTTGCCTTCAATCTTTCCCAGTATCAGGGTCTTTTTCAATTAGTCGACTCTTGTATTTAAACTATAAAAACCAGTCTGAGCTCCTGAGCCATATAGAAATGGACTCAGGGTTATATTGGGCCCACTTGTCATTGTTGGCTAATCACTGATATAAAACATTGTATTTTTAAAGTGTGTAAGGATGATTGTAGCATTTACCATTGAAACCTTTGGTAGATATAATTCTTTTTAAAAAAATTAATGTTTTAAAATTAATTTTTATTGTAGTAGAGTTGCTTTACAATGTTGTGTTAGTTTCTGCTGTACAGCAAACTGAATCAGCCATGTGTATACATATATCCCCTCTTTTTTGGGTTTCCCTCTCATTTAGGTTGCCGCCGAGTGTTGATCAGAGTTCCATGAGCTATACAGTGAGTTCTCATTAGTTATTGGTAGATATAATTCTAAGGAGGCCTGGGGTACCTGTTTCATGTACAGGCTTATATAAAATTATGAAATTCTATCATGTGAAATTCATGTTACTGAAATACCAACAATCTGATGCTTGTGTAAACAGGGCATGAATCATATGTTCTTACTGAGTTTTTCAAGTGTTTGCAGTTGAGGAAGTGCATAATTATCCCCAGATCTGACTGCTTGGATGTAACCTTTCAATCTTGTTTTGTCTGAACCTGTTGAGTAGATGGAATTTGGAAGTCCAGGCTTAGGTGTAGACATCCATGAATATTTGTTACATCAAAAATCACCTTATAGTGGGCACAAGTTGAAGTTGTTGTGAAGTGACTGATGTTCTAGAAAAATCTGTCTGCCCTGAATAGGAGATCTGACTTTGAGCTGAGAGGCTTCAGAAATTTGCTTTGGATTCAGGAATAATGTCCTCGGTATTCCCTTCACACAGCTACTCTTTTATCTCCTGGTTGCATCTGATGTCACTTTCCTTTGTTTTCTGAAGGGAACTTTGGCTCTTTGCTTTTTAATCTGTAGAACCCAGTGATTTCCAAACTCAGTGCTGTGTTTCCATGCATGTGTGCATTTTTTTCCCCTCAGGTCACTCTTGTAGATAACCTGGAGCCAATGTGAAGATGAGAGATAAGTAAAAACGTATTGGTGAAAAAGAGTGCAAACACAGTTGCACTAATCTGAATGGCTCTAGAAACAAGAATAAACCCACAACTCTCTTTGTAGAGCATAACACCATTAAATTAGGGCCGTTACTCAGAATAAGTTTCAGGAACGCAAAATTGGCAACTTGCCCCACGTTGTCAACTTGTGAATCTTACAAACATATTGGATTATTATTGTCAGTCTTCACTGAAGCATATGCCTTGTTAGGTGTGGATAATCCAAGAAGGTGTGTGAAACCTGTCTGGGCTCATGTATGCGATATTACGGCCTCGTGGAACAAAATGCACTGAGCTTCTGATAGATCCAATTTATCCCTCACTTGTATTGCTTTTCTTTTTTGTTTCCTACTACTCTGTGAGAATATACAAAAGTGGAAAGTTTTATATAGATATAGATACCTATCTACAAATATCTACCTATAGACGTCCTTCTGTCTTTATTTACAGATATTTATCTATGTCTAGAATTGATGATTGGAGAAGGCAATGGCACCCCACTCCAGTACTCTTGCCTGGAAAATCCCATGGACAGAGGAGCCTGATACGCTGTAGTCCATGGGGTCGCTAGGAGTCAGACGCGACTGAGTGACTTCCCTTTCAATTTTCACTTTCCACTTTCATGCATTGGAGAAGGAAATGGCAACCCACTCCAGTGTTCTTGCCTGGAGAATCCCAGGGTTGAGGGAGCCTGGTGGGCTTTCGTCTATGGGGTCGCACAGAGTTGGACATGACTGAAGCAACTTAGCAGCAGCAGCAGCAGCGGCAGAATTGATGGTTTCATATTGTGGTATTGGAGAAGACTCTTGAGAGTCCCTGGGACTGCAAGGAGATCAAACCAGTTAATCCTAAAGGAAATCAACCCTGAATATTCATTGCAAGGACTGATGCTGAAGTTCCAATTCTTTGGTCACCACTGATGTGAAGAGCTGACTTATTGGAAAAGATCTGATACTGGGAAAGATTGAAGGCAAAAGGAGAAGTGGACAGCAGAGGATGAGACAGTTAGATAGCATCACCAACTCAATGGACATGTATTTGAGCAAACTCCAAGAGATACTGGAGAACAGAGGAGCCTGGTGTGCTGTAGTCCTTTGCACACTCCTCGGTGCAAAGAATTAGACACAACTTAGCGACTGAACAGCAGTGATATATCTATACTATTCTAGATATTTAGATATATGAAATCCAAGTGTGTAATGCAATATAAGCCATTTATGTTTGCCTGTCCTCTCTCTGATCGTCTATATAGAGAACAGACATTAATTACTATATGAGTATATAGTTTCATTGGCAGAGGAAGTTCTTGGCACATAGTAAGCCCTAATATCATTATATTAGACTCCATGAGAAGACCAGGGTTCAACTCCTGGCTCCACTCTTCACTAGTAGTGTGGTGTAAATTTTTTCTTCAGAGAAATTTTTTTATCTGTAAAATAAAGCAAGTGATAACCATAACTAATTTATAGGGCGGTTGTTCTGATTAAATGAGAAGCTATATTTGTGAGAAGCTCCTCATACCACGTAGAGTTATAGAAATGTTAATTAATTTAATTTAAACATACATTGGCAGTATTTCTCCCCTCTGGCGTCTTGCCCGGCCACTGTTCCAGGCCCCAGAGATCCGTGCTGGCTGTTTCTACAAGACAGCGTCGCAGAGGAAGCCTGTGCTGGTGGCTGAGTCCCCCACTTCCATCTGGATGCCTTTGGCATCGTGCAGACATTGTTTCAGCGCTGAAGTCACTGTGTAAGCTGATCTTTTGTAAAAGCCCGCACACTAGGTGAGGGGCTTCCCAGGTGGCTCAGGGGTAAAGAATCCACCTGCAGTGCAGGAGATGCCGGTGATGCAGGTTTGATCCCTAGGTCGGCAAGATCCCCTGGAGGAGGGCATGGCAACCCACTCCACTGTTCTTGCCTGGAGTATCCTCTCGGACAGAGGAGCCTGGTGGGCTACAGTCCATGGGGTTACAACGAGTCAGACGTGACTAAGTGACACACACACACACACACACACACACACACACACACACGCTAGGATTGAGCTGCGTGTAGTCTGTGCTCATTGTTCAGGCTCTTGTCCTCTAGAAGCTTACCTTCTAAGACTTCCCGACAGTCCCACCCATCACAGATAATGCTATGGGGAGCCTGCTCTCTCTAATCTTCAGGAATACACCACTATTCTCCATGAGATTCGTAGCCTCAAACATCCTGACCGAAAGGCATTGGGAAAATTCAGCTATCAAATAATTATGCTTCAGAAGTTAAAAAAAAAAAAAAAAACTATGGAATACTCTATAATCAAGAAGTTACTATTTAGATGTGGTAAATACTTCATGGTGATGGGGTGAGTGATACTGTTGGAGGAAGGGGTTTGAGTCATTAAGACCAGGCCACCTAAGAATGCCAGAATCATAGGATTGAAACAGGGTGGCAGGCAGAATTCAGGGTCAGGCATCTAACTTCATTCAAAACATGGAGCTCTCACTCTTAAGAGACATAAACTCTAATGCTGGGAAAGAGCAAAGTTCAGGTACACAGTACTAGTGCAGGGGTTTATGTGTGTGTATGGTATGCTCAGTTGTGTCTGGCTCTATGTGACCACGTGGACTATAGCCCAGCAGGCTCCTAGTCTATCCATGGGACTCTCCAGGCAAGAAAACTGGAGTAGGTTGCCATTTCCTCTTCTAGGGAATATTTCCTACCCAGAAATGAAACCCAGGTTTCCTGCATTGGCAGGCCGATTCTTTACCACTAGCATCACCTGGGAAACCCTATAGGGTCTTGTGTAGTCAGGACTAATTGTTGATTTTAAATAGAAGATTGGAAGTTGCCTGATTGCCCCAAGTCAGGAACATCAGACCCTAGACTCAGGTGGTCCTGGCTGTCCACCCAGAAGTCCCTCCCCCTGTTCCTCAGGTCATCTGCTCTGTTCATTGCACAGAAGAACCAATCCTCTTCCCAGACCATAGCCAGCCAACCCGTGTAGACATGATTGTGGAGCTGGGAGACCTGGATCTTTACTCTGCATTGGGGCCAACTAGGAGTGTGGTTCTGAGCCTCTGGGCTCTGGTTTCCTCATCTGTATGAACAGGGGATTGAGCTGGTTGTCTCCTGGAGTTTCTTCTTGATTACATTTCTCTACCATTGCTATGTTGACTAGGTAGGATGGCTAAGTTCAATTTTCAGCCTTATTGCTCAGAAAAGCTTATTATGCAGGCAAATAAGTATGAACTTTTCTGTGTATTCAGGCCCCCTCTCCCATCCTTAGATGTATAAGTAAAACTGGTAGTTTTTTTTCCCATTTACCTGCAAAGTTTGCCAGTGTCCACATGATAATACCAATATAGGGAGCAAATCTTGATGAAGGTGAATGAGGAAAGTGGAAAAAGCTGGCTTAAAACTCAACATTCAGAAAACTAAGATCACAACATCCAGTCCTATCACTTTATGTCAAATAGATGGTGAAAAAATGGAAACAGTGACAGACTGTATTTTCTTGGGCTCCAAAATCACTGCAGAGCGTGACTGCAGCCATGAGATTAAAAGACACTTGCTCCTTTGAAGAGAAGCTATGACAAACCGAGATGGCATAATTAAAAGCAGAGACACCATTTTGCTGACAAAGGTCTGTCTAATCAGAGCTATGGTTCTTCCAGTACTCATGTATGGATGTGAGAGTTGGAACATAAAGAAGGCTGAGTGCTGAAGAATTGATGCTTTTGAACTGTGGTTTGGAGAAGACTCTTAAATCCCTTGGATTGCAAGGAGACCAAACCAGTCAATCCTAAAGGAAATCAACCCAGAATATTCATTAGAAGGACTGATACTGAAGCTGAAGCTCTATACTTTGGCCACCTGATGTGAAGCTGACTCATGGGAAAAGACCCTGATGCTGGGAAAGATTGAGGGCAGGAGAAGGGGCTGACAGAGCATGAGATGGTTGGATGGCATCACTGACTTGCTGCTGCTGCTGCTGCTAAGTCACTTCAGTTGTGTTCGACTCTGTGCGACCCCATAGACGGCAGCCCACCAGGCTCCTCCATCCCTGGGATTCTCCAGGCAAGAACACTGGAGTGGGTTGCCATTTCCTTCTCCAATGCATGAAGGTGAAAAGAGAAAGTGAAGTCGCTCAGTCATGTCTGACTCTTCGTGACCCCATGAACTGCAGCCTACCAGGCTCCTCTGTCCATGGGATTTTCCAGGCAAGAGTACTGGAGTGGGGTGCCATTGCCTTCTCCAATCACTGACTTAATGGACATGAATTTGAACAAACTTTGGGAGATGGTGATGGACAGGGGAGCCTGGAGTGCTGCAGTTCATGGGGTCACAAAGAGCTGGACACAACTAACAATAACAATAAACAACAAGTGTACATCACCATGATAATTGTCAGTTGAACAAAATAATCTGGTTCCTATCTTCATGGAAGTAAGAGTTAAGTGGGATAGCAAAGAATGAATGTGGAAACAAAGAAAGTATATATAATTTAAAATTGTGGAAATTACTGTAAAGGAAAAGAACAGAGTACAATAATGAAGAAAACCTCATTTAGATAGAATTATAGAAATGACCTCTCCTTGGAGGTAACATTTAAACTGTGGGAGGAGTGACATTTTGGTTGAGAACTAAAAGGTGAAATAGACAGAGCCAAGATAATCCAGGAGTAAGCACATTGTTACATTTGGAGAAGAACTTGGAGACTGAAGGAAATTAGGGCTTCTTGGTGAGCTGTAGCATGATGAGTAAGCAAGGCAGTGGAGAAGATGAGAGGCATGTAAGATGTAACAGGAGACCAATTATCCAGGGTAGGGGCCATGGAAGGCATTTACATGTTACCTAAAATATAACCGGAAGCCACTACAGTTTTAACCAGGGGTGTATTGGAGAAGGAAATGGTAATCCACTCCAGTACTATTGCCTGGAAAATCCCATGGACAGAGGAACCTGGTAGGCTACAGTCCATGGGGTCGCAGAGTTGGACACGACTGAGCGACTTCACTTCAATGTAATTTGGGGCTTCCCAGGTGGCGCTAGAACTCGCCTGCCAATTTAGGAGAAATGCAGGTTCAGTCTCTGCATTGGGAAGATCACTGGGAGGAGGGCATGGCCATCTCCTCCAACATTCTTGCCTGGAGAATCCCATGGACAAAGGAACCTGGCAGATTACAGTCCATAGTGTCGAAAAGCGTCAGACATGACTCATGCCACTTAGCACTCACTCATACGTGTAATGTAATTTACTTCAAACTTTTAGTGAGTACTATAACTGTTGTATAGAGAATGAATTAGAGGGGGGAAATAGTGAAACAGAAGACAAGATAAAAGGCTATTGCAGGACTTCAGAGAAGTTTGAACCATAGTGGTTGCGCTGGAGAAACTGTGATTAAGAATTGACAAAGAGCTACTGATATATTTGATGTGGAGAGGGAGAATTTGGAATCAGGATGATTCTCTATGGGTCTTTGATATTAATGTGGAGTGAAGGCCATTTGCTAAAGGGAAAAAGACTAGATGAGGAATGAATTTGGTTGGTGTGAGGATCAAGATTTTAATTTTGGACATGTTTGAGATGCATGTGAGATATCTGAGTTCACGCTTCAAGGAAGTCTTTAGATATACATGTGTGGAATTCAAAGGAGAGGTTTGAACTAGAGGTTTATATTTGGGCATCATTGGCATATATGTGCTTGAAGTCTTGGGAATTACCAAGGGAGAATATATATAAAGCTGAAAGTACCTAGGGCTGAGACATGCAGTGGAAAAGAAGATGACACATGGAGGCAAAAAATAATGAAAACTAGAAAGATGGAACGTTCACTGTCACAGGAGCCAAGACTAGAGAACTGTTCAAAGGAGGGTGTGTGGTTAAGTTTATTACGTAATGTTGAAAAGTGAGTAAGGGGACAGAAAACAGTCCAGCATATTTGGCAACATGCATCTTATTAATGACCCTAACGAGTAATTTCAGAGCATGATATGGACAAGAGTCAAACTGGAGTGAGCAGAAGAATGAGAGGGAATTCTCCTAGTAAGACAACGGACCAAAGTCATCATAAAAATTTGCTGCTGAAAACATTTATATACACTGAATATACTATAACAATACTAATTTATACGTATGACTGAACTTTCAGTAAATGGAAATTCCCCAAGTGCTGGGAATTCATATAAGAAATAAAGTAAAGAAATGAGCATGTGAGCTAATTTGGGGCTATTTTGGGAGAAGTTGTCCAGCTTCATCATCTAGGGGTTTGGGTTTTAATAGTCCTGTAGCAACAAAAGGTGAGACTTTCAGATTACTTGAAGTGAGGAGTTGGAACCTAAGGTATTTGCATAAAGCTCAGATTGCACCATCAGGGAAATAAATCATCAGCATCATAAGAATTTAAAACCCTGAAATTGAACTTCACGAAGAGTTGAGGTTTACAGTTATACTGTTAGATACAATATACTGTTAGATATTATTAGAAACTTTTAAGCTAAGAATTCAGCTTGAAATTTGGTTTCAGGATGAAACGAGCATTAAACTCTGGAGGGACATTTCCTTAATCCATATCGAAGAATTTCCATGGATAAAGACTTAGTTTGGATGGGCTCATAGCCTGAAATTACATAGTTCAGTTCAGTCACTCAGTTGCGTCTGACTCTTTGTGACCCCACGGACTGCAGCACACCAGACTTCCCTGTCCATCACCAACTCCTAGAGCTTGCTCAAACCCATGTCCATTGAGTTGGTGATGCCATCCAACCATCTCATTTTCTGTCAGCCCCTTCTTCTCCTGTCTTCAATATTTCACAGGATCAGGGTCTTTTCCCATGAGTTGGCTCTTCGCATCAGGTGGCCAAAGTATTGGAACTTCAACTTCAGTATCAGTCCTTCCACTGAATATTTAGGACTGATTTCCTTTAGGATTGACTGCTTTGATCTCCTTGCAGTCCAAGGAACTCTCAAGAGTCTTCTCCAATACAATTCAAAAGCATCAATTCTTTGGCACTCAGCCTTCTTTATGGTCCAACTCTCACATCTATACGTGGCTACTGGAAAAACCGTAACTTTGACTAGATGGACCTTTGCCTGCAAAGTAATGTCTCTGCTTTTTAATATGCTGTCTAGGTTGGTCATACGTTTTCTTCGAAGGAGCGAGCGTCTTTTAATTTCATGGCTGCAGTCACCATCTGCAGTGATTTTGGAGCCCTCCAAAATAAAGTCTTTCAATGTTTGCATTGTTTCCCCATCTGTTTGCTATGAAGTGATGAGACTGGATACAGTGATCTTAGTTTTCTGAATGTTGAGTTTTAAGCCAGCTTTGTTCAATCTCTTCTTTTACTTTCATCAAGTGGCTCTTTAGTTCTTCACTTTCTGCCATAAGGGTGGTGTCATCTGCATGTCTAAGATTATTGATCTTTCTTCTGACAGTCTTGATTCCAGCTTGTGCTTCATCCAGCCGAGCATTTCACATGATGTACTCTGCATATAAGTTAAAACAGGGTGACAATATACAGCCTTGACGTACTCCTTTCCCTATTTGGAAACAGTCCGTTGTACCATGTCTGGTTCTAACTGTTGCTTCTTGACCTGCATACAGATTTCTCAGGAGGCAGGTAGGGTGATCTGGTATGCCCATCTCTTTCAGAGTTTTCCACAGTTTGTTGTGATCCACACAGTCAAAGGCTTTGGCATAGTCAGTAAATCAGAAATAAATGTTTTTCTGGAACTCTCTTGTTTTTCGATGATCCAATGGATGTTGGCAATTTGATCTCTGTTTCCTCTGCCTTTTCTAAATCCAGCTTGACCATCTGGAAATTCTTGGTTCATGTACTGTTGAAACCTGGCTTGGAGAATTTTGAGCATTACTTTACTAGCGTGTGAGATGAATGCAATTGTGCGGTAGTTTAAGCATTCTTTGGCATTGTCTTTCTTTAGGATTAGAATGAAAACTGACCTTTTCCAGTCCTGTGGCCACTGCTGAGTTTTCCAAATTTGCTGGCATACTGATTGCGGCATGCAGCAGCATCTTTCAGGATTTGAAATAGCTCAACTGGAATTCTATCACCTCAACTAGCTTTGTTTGTAGTGATGCTTCCTAAGGCCCATTTGACTGCGTTCCAGGATGTCTGGCTTTAAGGTGAGTGATCATACTATCATGGTTATCTGAGTCATTAAGATCTTTTTGTATAGTTCCTCTGTGTATTCTTGCCACCTCTTCTTAATATCTGTTTCTGTTAGGTCTATACTGTTTCTGTCCTATATTGTGCTCATCTTTGCATGAAAAGTTCCCTTGGTATCTCTAATTTTCTTGAAGATATTTCTAGTGTTTCTTATTCTATTGTTTAGATAACACATATGGAAATAATTCCTCATTATCAAAAGTCCACCAACATAGATGCACACACTCATTATATAAACAGGAAGGTTAGAGTCTTAAGGGAGTAGAATAATCTGATGAAGACTGTATACTTATTATAATTAAAGCTATAAAAGAAGAAACAAAAACCTTAAGAATATAACCATGTGAGAAATAAATAAGAAGAAAATCAAACAGAATTTCTGAAAGGCAAATTAGTCTGTTAAAGACTCAGTTGGTGGCTTTCTGGTTGGTTTGCATCTGCAAATGGGAAGCTCTGTGTTGTATGTAGACATAATTGAGATACTGTACTTGTTCTCATGGAGCTTATCATCTTGTGGGGGATGACTGGCATGATTGAAATCACCAGAGAAACAAAGCAAGTAGTCAATATATTGAAAAGTTATTAGAATAACTAAATATAATTGAAGAAAAAGCTAGCAAGCTAAAAGAAATATCTGAACTAAAAAGTGAAAAAATAATTCAGTCACCCAGAATATAGTATAAAGACACAAATAGATACAAACATGAAAAGAAGTTTTAAAAATATTGAGGATAAAATTAGAAAGATCCACATATACTTAAAAGGAGTTCCAGAAAAGGAAGCTAGAAGAGAAGTGGCAATATTCAAAAAGACAATAGCTTAGAATTTTCTAAAACTAATAATATACGGACATGAAGCTACCAATTGAAGAAGCAACATCTTCCAAGAAGACAAATAAAAATACATCCACAGAAATAGATCAGAGTGACTCTGCAGAACACTAAAGACAAAAAGAAAATTGTAAAAGTAGCCAGAGAGAAAAGACAGCTTTTCTAAAAATGAGGAAAAATTACACTGAAAGCAAATTTTTAATTAATAACAGTATAATGCAGAAGACAATGGAATATCACCTTCAAAATAGTGTTAATGAAAGTGAAAGGTGCTTAGTTGTGTCTGACTCTTTGTGACTTCATGGACTATGCAGTCCGTGGAATTCCCCAGGTTAAAATACTGGAGTGGGTAGCCATTCCCTTCTCCAGGGGATCTTCCCAACCCAGGACCAAACCCAAGACTCCCACCTTGCAGGCAGATTCTTTACCAGCTGAGCCACCAGGGAAGCCCAAAGTACTGTTAAAAAAAAGTATCAGCTTAGAATTTGACACATACCTATAATATAAATCAAGATTGAGGGTAAGATAAAGGTGTCTTTATTAAGACTAAGATCTAAAACCTAAGAAAAAACTTCCCAAATGTCTAGTTGACTCTAAGATATGCATATAAATGAGAGACTCCTCAAGTGCCCAGAGGTAAAGCACAAATAGATAACAGAGGTCCATCCTTGAACAGAAGGTTTGCTTAAACGAAAAGCATTCTTGGAAGAAAGCTATGACCAACCTAGACAGCATATTAAAAAGCAGAGACATTACTTTGTTGACGAAAGTCCATCTAGTCAAAGCTATATTTCTTCCAGTAGTAATGTATGGATGTGAGAGTTGGACTATAAAGAAAGCTGAGCACTGAAGAATCGATGCTTTTGAACTGTGGTGTTGGAGAAGACTCTTGAGAGTCCCTTCGACTGCAAGATCAAACCAGTCAATCCTAAAGGAAATCTCAGTCCTGAATATTCACTGGAAGGACTGATGCTGAAACTGAAACTCCAATACTTTTGCCACCTGATGCAAAGAACTGACTCATGGGGAAAGACCCCGATGCTGTGAAAGACTGAAGGCAGAAGAAGGGCCAACAGAGAATGAGATGGATGTCATCACCACGTGAATTTGAGCAAGCTCTGGGAATTGGTCATGGACAGGGAAGCCTGACATGCTGCAGTCTATAGGGTTGCAAAGGGTCGACACAACTGAGCAACTGAAATTAACTGATCTTTGAACGATAAGATGCTCACAGTCAAGATGGGACTTTGCTTAGAGTTTGACAGATGAATTCCTTACCCAGCACAAGGCTGATGCTGCATATGTGCTGTGTCCAATTCTTTGCAACCCCATGGACTGTAGCCTCCCAGACTCTTCTGTCCATGGGATTCCCTGGGCATGAATACTGGAGCGAGTTCTCATTTTCTTCTCCAGGGGATCTTCCTGACCCAGAGATTGAACCTGCATCTCCTGCATATATTTCATCCCAAATCCTTGACCAATCACTAAATTCTCAGGAAGAAGGGCGATTCCGGGGAGCCAGGCTAAAAATCAGAAGCCGAAAGGGAAAACCTAAACAGAGACATCAGTGGTTGTACACTATAGGTGGAACAGACTCTTCATTTACAGTCCAGGAATTAATTGTCAGTTGTCAGTAGAACAAAACAAAATCCATAGTCTTCCCACAATATATTATATACAATTTTGAGTTTGACCAAATTTCTTAGACATTCAAAGAAGTAGGAACTTGTGAACCTTACTCAAAGGGAAAAAGTATAGTTAATACACTTAGTCTCAGTGCGTCCAGATATTGGATTTAGCAGATGAAACCTTCAAAGCAAATCTTATATTTAAAGAAATAGATTAAAATATGTTCAAAGAATTAAAGCAAAACCTAACAAAATAAGAGAATCAATGGGAAATCACAATGGCAAAATGAAAATTGTGAAAAGAATCAACTGAAAATTTTAGAGCTGAAAACTATGTTAACTGAAATGAAAAATTCACCAGATGGGCTGAAAAATGTATTTGAATTGCTATAGAAAAGGATCAATAAACTTGAAGATAGTTTAATAGAAATTACCCAAACCAAAAATCAAAGAGAAAAAATATAAATAAAAATGAACAGCCTCAAGAACTAAGAGGCAATATTAATAATTCCAACATATATGCTGTTGGAAACCCAGAAGGAGAAAAAAGAATTATTTAGAGAATTATTTGATGAAATAAAGGCTGAATATTTCCCCAGTTTTGTCAAAAAACATTACAGTTTCCAGAAGCTCAATAAACTTCATGGTAGATCAAGTTCGAGAAAACTATAATTCAAATAACTCATAGTTAAATTGCAGGAAGACAAAGATTTGGGGAATTATAGAATGTTTTGATTGCCATGTTAGTCACATGACTATATACATCTCCCCAGACTCTTCAAACTGTATGGTTAAAATAAGTGAATTTTATTTTTTTTTTCATAAACTATACTGAAACAAAACTATGGAAAAATATACATGTGTAATACATAACTCACATATGGGTATATGCTTATCACATTTATCTCTTTTATAGTTAATCTGGATTTATCTCAAGAAAACAAGGATAGTTTAACATTGAACAAATCCCTTATTTTAAATCAGTAAATTAAAAGATTAAAGGAGAAAACTGTATGATCATTTCAATAGATACAGAAAAAGTATCTGATAAAAATCAATATTAATTCCTGATAATCTTGTTTATTAAGCTATAAATAGAAGGACTTTTTCTTGTCCTGAGAAAATATATTGTCCAAAAAACTACATCAAATATTTTAAATCATGAAACTTGAGAAGCATTCGAATTCACTGATATCATTGATCTCAGCCTTAATCCAACTTTTTATTGGAGGTCCTAGCTAGTGAAATGAGACAAGAAAGTAAAAGAACACATGATAATTAAAATGGAGGTTAAGTAGCTTTTCTTACGGAAAAGTGATCTCGAGTGCATNTATTTCTAGTGTTTCTTATTCTATTGTTTAGATAACACATATGGAAATAATTCCTCATTATCAAAAGTCCACCAACATAGATGCACACACTCATTATATAAACAGGAAGGTTAGAGTCTTAAGGGAGTAGAATAATCTGATGAAGACTGTATACTTATTATAATTAAAGCTATAAAAGAAGAAACAAAAACCTTAAGAATATAACCATGTGAGAAATAAATAAGAAGAAAATCAAACAGAATTTCTGAAAGGCAAATTAGTCTGTTAAAGACTCAGTTGGTGGCTTTCTGGTTGGTTTGCATCTGCAAATGGGAAGCTCTGTGTTGTATGTAGACATAATTGAGATACTGTACTTGTTCTCATGGAGCTTATCATCTTGTGGGGGATGACTGGCATGATTGAAATCACCAGAGAAACAAAGCAAGTAGTCAATATATTGAAAAGTTATTAGAATAACTAAATATAATTGAAGAAAAAGCTAGCAAGCTAAAAGAAATATCTGAACTAAAAAGTGAAAAAATAATTCAGTCACCCAGAATATAGTATAAAGACACAAATAGATACAAACATGAAAAGAAGTTTTAAAAATATTGAGGATAAAATTAGAAAGATCCACATATACTTAAAAGGAGTTCCAGAAAAGGAAGCTAGAAGAGAAGTGGCAATATTCAAAAAGACAATAGCTTAGAATTTTCTAAAACTAATAATATACGGACATGAAGCTACCAATTGAAGAAGCAACATCTTCCAAGAAGACAAATAAAAATACATCCACAGAAATAGATCAGAGTGACTCTGCAGAACACTAAAGACAAAAAGAAAATTGTAAAAGTAGCCAGAGAGAAAAGACAGCTTTTCTAAAAATGAGGAAAAATTACACTGAAAGCAAATTTTTAATTAATAACAGTATAATGCAGAAGACAATGGAATATCACCTTCAAAATAGTGTTAATGAAAGTGAAAGGTGCTTAGTTGTGTCTGACTCTTTGTGACTTCATGGACTATGCAGTCCGTGGAATTCCCCAGGTTAAAATACTGGAGTGGGTAGCCATTCCCTTCTCCAGGGGATCTTCCCAACCCAGGACCAAACCCAAGACTCCCACCTTGCAGGCAGATTCTTTACCAGCTGAGCCACCAGGGAAGCCCAAAGTACTGTTAAAAAAAAGTATCAGCTTAGAATTTGACACATACCTATAATATAAATCAAGATTGAGGGTAAGATAAAGGTGTCTTTATTAAGACTAAGATCTAAAACCTAAGAAAAAACTTCCCAAATGTCTAGTTGACTCTAAGATATGCATATAAATGAGAGACTCCTCAAGTGCCCAGAGGTAAAGCACAAATAGATAACAGAGGTCCATCCTTGAACAGAAGGTTTGCTTAAACGAAAAGCATTCTTGGAAGAAAGCTATGACCAACCTAGACAGCATATTAAAAAGCAGAGACATTACTTTGTTGACGAAAGTCCATCTAGTCAAAGCTATATTTCTTCCAGTAGTAATGTATGGATGTGAGAGTTGGACTATAAAGAAAGCTGAGCACTGAAGAATCGATGCTTTTGAACTGTGGTGTTGGAGAAGACTCTTGAGAGTCCCTTCGACTGCAAGATCAAACCAGTCAATCCTAAAGGAAATCTCAGTCCTGAATATTCACTGGAAGGACTGATGCTGAAACTGAAACTCCAATACTTTTGCCACCTGATGCAAAGAACTGACTCATGGGGAAAGACCCCGATGCTGTGAAAGACTGAAGGCAGAAGAAGGGCCAACAGAGAATGAGATGGATGTCATCACCACGTGAATTTGAGCAAGCTCTGGGAATTGGTCATGGACAGGGAAGCCTGACATGCTGCAGTCTATAGGGTTGCAAAGGGTCGACACAACTGAGCAACTGAAATTAACTGATCTTTGAACGATAAGATGCTCACAGTCAAGATGGGACTTTGCTTAGAGTTTGACAGATGAATTCCTTACCCAGCACAAGGCTGATGCTGCATATGTGCTGTGTCCAATTCTTTGCAACCCCATGGACTGTAGCCTCCCAGACTCTTCTGTCCATGGGATTCCCTGGGCATGAATACTGGAGCGAGTTCTCATTTTCTTCTCCAGGGGATCTTCCTGACCCAGAGATTGAACCTGCATCTCCTGCATATATTTCATCCCAAATCCTTGACCAATCACTAAATTCTCAGGAAGAAGGGCGATTCCGGGGAGCCAGGCTAAAAATCAGAAGCCGAAAGGGAAAACCTAAACAGAGACATCAGTGGTTGTACACTATAGGTGGAACAGACTCTTCATTTACAGTCCAGGAATTAATTGTCAGTTGTCAGTAGAACAAAACAAAATCCATAGTCTTCCCACAATATATTATATACAATTTTGAGTTTGACCAAATTTCTTAGACATTCAAAGAAGTAGGAACTTGTGAACCTTACTCAAAGGGAAAAAGTATAGTTAATACACTTAGTCTCAGTGCGTCCAGATATTGGATTTAGCAGATGAAACCTTCAAAGCAAATCTTATATTTAAAGAAATAGATTAAAATATGTTCAAAGAATTAAAGCAAAACCTAACAAAATAAGAGAATCAATGGGAAATCACAATGGCAAAATGAAAATTGTGAAAAGAATCAACTGAAAATTTTAGAGCTGAAAACTATGTTAACTGAAATGAAAAATTCACCAGATGGGCTGAAAAATGTATTTGAATTGCTATAGAAAAGGATCAATAAACTTGAAGATAGTTTAATAGAAATTACCCAAACCAAAAATCAAAGAGAAAAAATATAAATAAAAATGAACAGCCTCAAGAACTAAGAGGCAATATTAATAATTCCAACATATATGCTGTTGGAAACCCAGAAGGAGAAAAAAGAATTATTTAGAGAATTATTTGATGAAATAAAGGCTGAATATTTCCCCAGTTTTGTCAAAAAACATTACAGTTTCCAGAAGCTCAATAAACTTCATGGTAGATCAAGTTCGAGAAAACTATAATTCAAATAACTCATAGTTAAATTGCAGGAAGACAAAGATTTGGGGAATTATAGAATGTTTTGATTGCCATGTTAGTCACATGACTATATACATCTCCCCAGACTCTTCAAACTGTATGGTTAAAATAAGTGAATTTTATTTTTTTTTTCATAAACTATACTGAAACAAAACTATGGAAAAATATACATGTGTAATACATAACTCACATATGGGTATATGCTTATCACATTTATCTCTTTTATAGTTAATCTGGATTTATCTCAAGAAAACAAGGATAGTTTAACATTGAACAAATCCCTTATTTTAAATCAGTAAATTAAAAGATTAAAGGAGAAAACTGTATGATCATTTCAATAGATACAGAAAAAGTATCTGATAAAAATCAATATTAATTCCTGATAATCTTGTTTATTAAGCTATAAATAGAAGGACTTTTTCTTGTCCTGAGAAAATATATTGTCCAAAAAACTACATCAAATATTTTAAATCATGAAACTTGAGAAGCATTCGAATTCACTGATATCATTGATCTCAGCCTTAATCCAACTTTTTATTGGAGGTCCTAGCTAGTGAAATGAGACAAGAAAGTAAAAGAACACATGATAATTAAAATGGAGGTTAAGTAGCTTTTCTTACGGAAAAGTGATCTCGAGTGCATAATATTCATAAAAGGATATTATCCATTACAGATGGATAAAAAGCTTAAATGTGAAGTGCCACACTAAAAACCTCATAAGTCAGCAACATTGTGTGTTGTGTGTGTGTGTGCTCAGCTGTGTCCAACTCTTTGCAACCCTGTGCACTATAGCCCATCAGGCTCCTCTGTCCATGGAATTTTCCAGGCAAGAAGGCTGAAATGGGTTGCCATTTCTTTATTCCAGAGAGCGTTCCTGACCCAGGATCAAACCTGCATCCCTTGCATCTCCTGCATTAACAGGAAGATTTTTTTACCACTGAGCCACCTGGGAAGTCCAACTCAGTAACATATGTGTTCCTAAAACCACCCCCCCGCATACAAAATCTCACAAAAGCACAAGGTTTAGGGGAGAGGTTGGATTAGGGGTGGAGCAACACTCAAAACCTTTATCATTGACACACAAAAAAATAAAGGGGGGAAAAACTAGAAGCATGGTTTTTTTTTTTTTTCAGATGCTAAGTAGTTGCAAAATATATACTACAATGAATATGGCACCTTACCTTGAAAAAATTGGAAAGGTTGCTTATGGAGCAGGGATGAGAAGAGTTTCATCTGGTGAGTTATTGTGAAGCAGAGGAAAGAGGTCTTTCCACTGAGATCTCATGGAAAGTTGTAACACCAGATATGGATGGGCTTGGCATGTAACATAACTGTGACCTGTACTGGTGGATGTTTTGAGGCACATACATGCATGTGCTGTGTGTATTCCTACACAGTTCAGTTAGGCTGTGTGCCATTCTCTGCCTTCACCTGGTGTTTCTGGCTGATGAAATTGTATATAAGCAAATTGTATATTTGTATTATGCTCATATTTTTTCTTGTATCAATTGTATTGGAACAAATTTACACTTTCCAAACAAACACTGTAGCTGAACTGACTGTATAAGAAAATTTAAATGTGTCTATTTTTGAGCATTATTGTATGAGAAAAATTGTTTTCCTAAGATATAAGAATTAAAAGCCATAAGACATAGGTAAATTTGACTATAGTCAATAATAATAGTAATAATGATGCTGATGATAAAATTTTACATATAGCAAAAATGATACAAAAGACAAAAAAATAAGCTAGCTATTGACTGACTTAGAGAAGATGGTGATGATATTTACATTTATGTGGAACTTCTGCAAATCAATAAGAAAAAAGCAAGAAACCTAAAAAGAAAAATGGGCAAAGGCAATTTACAAAGCAGATAAATGTCTAATAAGCAAGAAGAGCTACCCTACCCCTATAATAATTAGAGAAGTGAAAAGTAATTCACCAGTAAGCTACCGCCTACATATTAGTTTGGCAATTAGTAAGTTTGATTGTACCAAATGTTGGCAAGAATGTGGGAAACATGAACTTTTATAATTGGTGATGAAAACAAGAACTGATGCAGTCATTTTGGAAAACAGTTTTTCAGTCTAGTAAAACTGAAGGTGCTGATAGTTTAGGACTGGTCCCCGCCCTGGAGAATATATGTAACACGTATGCATGATTGAGGGTGCTCAAAGCAGATTACAAAAACAGATTACCCCATGTTTTTGTGATAAATATGGGAAAATCTGTCTGTTATTAAGAGAATGTATAAAGCTTTGTTTATTGAAATCATAGGAAAGTATAGAGCATTGAAATTATGCCCTAGATCTGAGGATATCAACATGAATAAATTCCACAAAGAAACAACATTTAATTGCATGTGTGTGTTCTCAGTCATGTCCAACTTTTGGGGACCCCATGGACTGTAACCTGCTGGACTCCTCTGTACATGGGATTTCCCAGACAAGAATACTAGGATTGAGCCTGGGTTTCCTGCATTACAGGCAAATTCTTTACTGTCTGAGCCACTGCTGCTGCTGCTAAGTCACTTCAGTCGTGTCCGACTCTGTGCGACCCCATAGACGGCAGCCCACCAGGCTCCCCCGTCCCCGGGATTCTCCAAACAAGAACACTGGAGTGGGTTGCCCTTTCCTTCTCCAATGCATAAAAGTGAAAAGTGAAAGTGAAGTCGCTCAGTTGTGTCCAACCCTCAGCGACCCCATAGACTGCAGCCTACCAGGCTCCTCCACCCATGGGATTTTCCAGGCAAGAGTACTGGAGTGGGGTGCCATTCTAGGGAAGCCCAAATATTATGTACAACATGGAAATTTTTAAAGAGACAAACTGCTGGTGTCTACATGTTTTGTGGATATATGTGTGTGTGTTAGAACACTTGGAAGGCAAAATTGTACACTGCCTTCAGAGTTGTGGCTAACCTGCCAGAGGAGGAATATGGTGTGGGGTCAAGTGTTCCTGAAACGTGGGATATCTTATTTTTTTAAAAAGAGAGAAACATTGGATACAAATATGGCAAAATGATATATCATCTGCTTAATCTCAGTGGTGAAGCCATAGGTATAGATTGTTATTTTTTGCACTTTGTGTGTGTTTGAATTGTATTCAACAAGTATATATTGACTGCCTTATTTTATGTTAGGCAATTTTTGTAAGTGAAAAACAAAATATAAAGTAGTAAGGAGTAGATGGAAAAAGAAATCTTACATTGACACTTATATAGAAACAGCTAGTCGGAAGTGTGTTTGGGCTGGTGGGGGCCCGTGAGGGTTCCAGCAGCCTAAGAGGGCTACGTGTGAGCATTGCCTCTGTCAACAAAGATATCTAATCCTGGGACTCCCCTGGTGGTCCATTGGTTAAGACTGTGCTTCCAAAGAGGGGCATGGGTTTGATCCCTGTTTGGGGAACTAAGATCTCACCTGCCATGTGGCCAAAAAGGAAAAAAAAAAAATTTTAACCTGAACGCAGTGCTTATGTTTGGGGAGGCGGGTGGAGCATGAACAAGTTGCTTTTTCCATTGAAAGCACGTGTGTAGGCTTTCTTCCTTCAGGACCGGGGCCAGCAGTGCGCTTGGAAAGTGGACAGCAGGCCTGCCTTAGCAGGACGTTAGGACAGCTGCGTCTGAAAAGACCTCTTTTTTCGGGAAACTGAAAGGCTCTGGGGTGCAGGACAACAAAATGGTTTATAGTGGAGCCAGGAAGCTATGAATTTTCTAACATAAAGACAATTCTGCCTGGAAATGCTGAGAGTCATCCTTTTCTGATGGACACAGGGAAGGGTCAGAAGGCCTCTGACCACCAATACTCCATGTTGGCCTCACCCCTCTCACAGCTGGACGAGAGGATTCTGGGAAATAGCACATCCCAGACAAGGGATGCTGGGGTGCCAAGGGGTTAACAGGCACTTCGTGTGAAGTTTTAATATTCCACAAATGAAATGTGCATGTGAAATGGGAAAAAAAAGAGGAAAAGATTATATTTGTCAGCTGGGCTGCCATATGTTGTTCTGGCCGGAGCACAGCAAAAATGGTGACAATTCTTTCCTGAATGAGAATCTCTGTCAACTCCTAATTTCATGCCTTTCTTTGGACAAGCAGGAGGTTTCTTCATGACCAGGCAGAGTCTAAGATTTTTGTTTTTGTGGGGACAATCTGTGTCTACCCCTAAAAGGTAGAATGTTGTCATTGCTTGGCTTGAATTTTCAGGCAGCAGAAAAAGCAGGAAAATTATAAAATTCATCAGCATGGTTTCTTCTTTTTTAAAAAATGCAATTGGCCCTTAGGGTAAAAACAGTCCTCTGAAAGAACAAATAGCTCGCTGAATGACACATGGAGAGGAGGTTATGTTGGCAGATCTGTTAGTTTCCACCAAAGTCATCATCATACAATTTTGCAGAATTGACTTCGTCACACAAAAGACTTTTCTTGTTCATATTTGTTGAGTTATGATGTATGTTAATAAAAAATAAATCCTTGAGGCTTTCTTTGTAAGGAAAACAAGATGCAGCTTTGATGTAAGAAAGTTAGTCTTTTCTAATTATATATTTCTGTCTTGTCTTGCATTTGAAAATGCTACAGTGGACACAATTGCTTTTTTCTTTAAATAATGTTTTATGGATTCCATTTACTGATTGTCTGAGTAATATAATCTAAAAGATTTGAACTTTATAGAAATTTAGAAAAGAAAACATCTCCCATAATCGTACAATCTAGAGATAATACTAAAATATTTGTATATATTTTCTGTTTTATAAATAAGTAAATGTATAAATGATTTTTACATAGTCGAGATCATCTTATTAAAGGTTGGGTTGTCAGTATAATTCTTAATAGTTTCCTATATCCTATTGAGAGGATGTTCCTTTCATTGTTAACTATTCCTCATTATTAGGCATCTAGTTTCTAAGTTTGTCTTCCTCTCACTGACAAGACACATCATCCTTTTTCTTGCATGACTATTCTTTGCAGAAGATGGCACTGTTTGCCTGAAAAGCAAGTCAAGTTACTGCCCTTGACCAGTTAAGGTAGAATTGAGAATCTTGCAGGGAGAGTACTCACTGAGCTGAGATTCTCTGGAAAGATGAAGAATTAAGAGATGAGGCCATGGAAGGGTCTGGAAAAATGAGAGTGAAAAATGGTGGCAGACTCAGACAGTGGTGAAGATCCCCAGGCTCCCACTGGGGAGACAACTTGAAGTAAAAGGGCATCCCTGCAGGAATGAGATCCTTTTTCCTCCCTGGTTAAATAGAGTGAGGGGCTTCCTAGGTGGTGCAGTGGTAAAGAAGCCGCCTGCCAGTGCAGGAAAACACAGGATACTTGGGATTGATTCCTGGGTCCGGAAGATCTCCTAGAGGAGGAAATGGCAACCCACTCTAGTATTCTTACTTGGAGAATCCCATGGACAGAGGAGCCTGGCAGGCAGACTATAGTCTGTAAGATCACAGGGTCGGACAAGACTGAGTACGCATGCACTAAATACAGTGAACTCCGGGGACTGCAGTTCATTTCCTGAAATCTAGGAAGGGAGGGCAGAGATCCAGTGCCCCAGCCAGGACAGGAGGGCCCTCTGCTCAGCTATCCTCCACTTCTCATGCCCTTCCCGGGCTGTGGACCATACACAGAACACTAAACCCTCGGCACGAAAATACCGGTGTGTGAGGAAATGGGACAGAACACAGAGATGAGAGAGAAGACAGGGAAGTCAGTCATGCCCTGTCCGAATGAATCGAAAACTGAGATGAGCAGCTGAGCCTGAGTGAAGCGAGAGGTGAGAGCGAGGCAAGTAGGCGAGGGTACCAGGAAGAAGGCGAGGGAGGAGGAGTGAGGAGGAGAAATGACCACTGAGTGCAGCGTGGCGAGGAACTAAGAATAATTCCCTGTGAACCTTTCCCGTGTTAGACCAACCTGAGTCACTGACACACTATATAAATCAATTACACCTCAAGAAAACAAGAGAAAACAAGAAAATGAATAGCTTAAAAATGCTAAGGAAATAATAGAGGGAGAAGGAAAGGGAGACAGTCGAATTGGAAAAAAAAAAAACTTCCAGGATCGAACCAATATCATGAATGGGCTGATGAAGTGATTAATAATAGTAGCTAACATTTACTGAGCATTTAGTATCTCTGTAACCTCCTCTAAATGCTGTGTAAGGATTACTTCTTTTAATACCTGCAAAAATACTATGAGTAAGTAGTATATTCATTATTAGATGAAGACACTGAGGTACAGTGTGGATAAGTCTTATTTACTCCCTGGAAAGCAGCAGAGGCAAGATTTCAACCTCAGACAAGTTCTGTGACACTGTGCGTGTACGGTTTAATCCCGATTATTAAAAACCATTGTTTGCATCCATCCATTCGTCCATCCTTCCATCTTACATATGCAGAGTTGAAATTCAGCTAATACTAATGGTACCTATTTTTGGATGATTTCTTCTAAGTTTCTGTACTGACTGAATTTAAAATATTTTTATTAACTTCAAAAAACAGCTGAGTATTGTAATATAGCAATAATATAATGATTGTAGTAAGCGCTTACATTTGTATTCCTATATCATGCATTTAATTTCCTTATTTATCTTCCAATGATTCCAATAATTCATTTCCTTATTTATCTTCCAATGGTTTATCTTCTAATGTCAGTCACTCCCTAAACAAAGTTGGCAATTGTGATACACTTTCTCTTTAGCATTTGCCATTTGGAGATGTCTCAAAACATCAGTCAAATCAGATTTTAGTTATTCTTTTTAAAAATTATTTATTTATTTTGTTTATGCTAGGTCTTTGTTGCTGTGCAGGCCAGCCTCTAGTTGCGGTGTACAGGCTTCTCTCATTGTGGTGGATTCTCTTGTTGTGGACCAACTCTAGGGCATCCAGGCTTCAGTAGCTGTGGCATATGGGCTCAGTTGTTGTGGCTCTTGGGCTCAGTAGTTGTGGCACACGGGCTTAGTTGCTCCAAAGCAGGTAGAGTCCTCCTGGGTCGGGTATTGAAACCATGTCTTCTGAGTTGACATGTGGACTCTCNCTAGGGAAGCCCAAATATTATGTACAACATGGAAATTTTTAAAGAGACAAACTGCTGGTGTCTACATGTTTTGTGGATATATGTGTGTGTGTTAGAACACTTGGAAGGCAAAATTGTACACTGCCTTCAGAGTTGTGGCTAACCTGCCAGAGGAGGAATATGGTGTGGGGTCAAGTGTTCCTGAAACGTGGGATATCTTATTTTTTTAAAAAGAGAGAAACATTGGATACAAATATGGCAAAATGATATATCATCTGCTTAATCTCAGTGGTGAAGCCATAGGTATAGATTGTTATTTTTTGCACTTTGTGTGTGTTTGAATTGTATTCAACAAGTATATATTGACTGCCTTATTTTATGTTAGGCAATTTTTGTAAGTGAAAAACAAAATATAAAGTAGTAAGGAGTAGATGGAAAAAGAAATCTTACATTGACACTTATATAGAAACAGCTAGTCGGAAGTGTGTTTGGGCTGGTGGGGGCCCGTGAGGGTTCCAGCAGCCTAAGAGGGCTACGTGTGAGCATTGCCTCTGTCAACAAAGATATCTAATCCTGGGACTCCCCTGGTGGTCCATTGGTTAAGACTGTGCTTCCAAAGAGGGGCATGGGTTTGATCCCTGTTTGGGGAACTAAGATCTCACCTGCCATGTGGCCAAAAAGGAAAAAAAAAAAATTTTAACCTGAACGCAGTGCTTATGTTTGGGGAGGCGGGTGGAGCATGAACAAGTTGCTTTTTCCATTGAAAGCACGTGTGTAGGCTTTCTTCCTTCAGGACCGGGGCCAGCAGTGCGCTTGGAAAGTGGACAGCAGGCCTGCCTTAGCAGGACGTTAGGACAGCTGCGTCTGAAAAGACCTCTTTTTTCGGGAAACTGAAAGGCTCTGGGGTGCAGGACAACAAAATGGTTTATAGTGGAGCCAGGAAGCTATGAATTTTCTAACATAAAGACAATTCTGCCTGGAAATGCTGAGAGTCATCCTTTTCTGATGGACACAGGGAAGGGTCAGAAGGCCTCTGACCACCAATACTCCATGTTGGCCTCACCCCTCTCACAGCTGGACGAGAGGATTCTGGGAAATAGCACATCCCAGACAAGGGATGCTGGGGTGCCAAGGGGTTAACAGGCACTTCGTGTGAAGTTTTAATATTCCACAAATGAAATGTGCATGTGAAATGGGAAAAAAAAGAGGAAAAGATTATATTTGTCAGCTGGGCTGCCATATGTTGTTCTGGCCGGAGCACAGCAAAAATGGTGACAATTCTTTCCTGAATGAGAATCTCTGTCAACTCCTAATTTCATGCCTTTCTTTGGACAAGCAGGAGGTTTCTTCATGACCAGGCAGAGTCTAAGATTTTTGTTTTTGTGGGGACAATCTGTGTCTACCCCTAAAAGGTAGAATGTTGTCATTGCTTGGCTTGAATTTTCAGGCAGCAGAAAAAGCAGGAAAATTATAAAATTCATCAGCATGGTTTCTTCTTTTTTAAAAAATGCAATTGGCCCTTAGGGTAAAAACAGTCCTCTGAAAGAACAAATAGCTCGCTGAATGACACATGGAGAGGAGGTTATGTTGGCAGATCTGTTAGTTTCCACCAAAGTCATCATCATACAATTTTGCAGAATTGACTTCGTCACACAAAAGACTTTTCTTGTTCATATTTGTTGAGTTATGATGTATGTTAATAAAAAATAAATCCTTGAGGCTTTCTTTGTAAGGAAAACAAGATGCAGCTTTGATGTAAGAAAGTTAGTCTTTTCTAATTATATATTTCTGTCTTGTCTTGCATTTGAAAATGCTACAGTGGACACAATTGCTTTTTTCTTTAAATAATGTTTTATGGATTCCATTTACTGATTGTCTGAGTAATATAATCTAAAAGATTTGAACTTTATAGAAATTTAGAAAAGAAAACATCTCCCATAATCGTACAATCTAGAGATAATACTAAAATATTTGTATATATTTTCTGTTTTATAAATAAGTAAATGTATAAATGATTTTTACATAGTCGAGATCATCTTATTAAAGGTTGGGTTGTCAGTATAATTCTTAATAGTTTCCTATATCCTATTGAGAGGATGTTCCTTTCATTGTTAACTATTCCTCATTATTAGGCATCTAGTTTCTAAGTTTGTCTTCCTCTCACTGACAAGACACATCATCCTTTTTCTTGCATGACTATTCTTTGCAGAAGATGGCACTGTTTGCCTGAAAAGCAAGTCAAGTTACTGCCCTTGACCAGTTAAGGTAGAATTGAGAATCTTGCAGGGAGAGTACTCACTGAGCTGAGATTCTCTGGAAAGATGAAGAATTAAGAGATGAGGCCATGGAAGGGTCTGGAAAAATGAGAGTGAAAAATGGTGGCAGACTCAGACAGTGGTGAAGATCCCCAGGCTCCCACTGGGGAGACAACTTGAAGTAAAAGGGCATCCCTGCAGGAATGAGATCCTTTTTCCTCCCTGGTTAAATAGAGTGAGGGGCTTCCTAGGTGGTGCAGTGGTAAAGAAGCCGCCTGCCAGTGCAGGAAAACACAGGATACTTGGGATTGATTCCTGGGTCCGGAAGATCTCCTAGAGGAGGAAATGGCAACCCACTCTAGTATTCTTACTTGGAGAATCCCATGGACAGAGGAGCCTGGCAGGCAGACTATAGTCTGTAAGATCACAGGGTCGGACAAGACTGAGTACGCATGCACTAAATACAGTGAACTCCGGGGACTGCAGTTCATTTCCTGAAATCTAGGAAGGGAGGGCAGAGATCCAGTGCCCCAGCCAGGACAGGAGGGCCCTCTGCTCAGCTATCCTCCACTTCTCATGCCCTTCCCGGGCTGTGGACCATACACAGAACACTAAACCCTCGGCACGAAAATACCGGTGTGTGAGGAAATGGGACAGAACACAGAGATGAGAGAGAAGACAGGGAAGTCAGTCATGCCCTGTCCGAATGAATCGAAAACTGAGATGAGCAGCTGAGCCTGAGTGAAGCGAGAGGTGAGAGCGAGGCAAGTAGGCGAGGGTACCAGGAAGAAGGCGAGGGAGGAGGAGTGAGGAGGAGAAATGACCACTGAGTGCAGCGTGGCGAGGAACTAAGAATAATTCCCTGTGAACCTTTCCCGTGTTAGACCAACCTGAGTCACTGACACACTATATAAATCAATTACACCTCAAGAAAACAAGAGAAAACAAGAAAATGAATAGCTTAAAAATGCTAAGGAAATAATAGAGGGAGAAGGAAAGGGAGACAGTCGAATTGGAAAAAAAAAAAACTTCCAGGATCGAACCAATATCATGAATGGGCTGATGAAGTGATTAATAATAGTAGCTAACATTTACTGAGCATTTAGTATCTCTGTAACCTCCTCTAAATGCTGTGTAAGGATTACTTCTTTTAATACCTGCAAAAATACTATGAGTAAGTAGTATATTCATTATTAGATGAAGACACTGAGGTACAGTGTGGATAAGTCTTATTTACTCCCTGGAAAGCAGCAGAGGCAAGATTTCAACCTCAGACAAGTTCTGTGACACTGTGCGTGTACGGTTTAATCCCGATTATTAAAAACCATTGTTTGCATCCATCCATTCGTCCATCCTTCCATCTTACATATGCAGAGTTGAAATTCAGCTAATACTAATGGTACCTATTTTTGGATGATTTCTTCTAAGTTTCTGTACTGACTGAATTTAAAATATTTTTATTAACTTCAAAAAACAGCTGAGTATTGTAATATAGCAATAATATAATGATTGTAGTAAGCGCTTACATTTGTATTCCTATATCATGCATTTAATTTCCTTATTTATCTTCCAATGATTCCAATAATTCATTTCCTTATTTATCTTCCAATGGTTTATCTTCTAATGTCAGTCACTCCCTAAACAAAGTTGGCAATTGTGATACACTTTCTCTTTAGCATTTGCCATTTGGAGATGTCTCAAAACATCAGTCAAATCAGATTTTAGTTATTCTTTTTAAAAATTATTTATTTATTTTGTTTATGCTAGGTCTTTGTTGCTGTGCAGGCCAGCCTCTAGTTGCGGTGTACAGGCTTCTCTCATTGTGGTGGATTCTCTTGTTGTGGACCAACTCTAGGGCATCCAGGCTTCAGTAGCTGTGGCATATGGGCTCAGTTGTTGTGGCTCTTGGGCTCAGTAGTTGTGGCACACGGGCTTAGTTGCTCCAAAGCAGGTAGAGTCCTCCTGGGTCGGGTATTGAAACCATGTCTTCTGAGTTGACATGTGGACTCTCCACCACTGAGCCACAAGGGAGGCCCCAGTTTTAGATATTCTTCACATTTGAACTGAAACTTCTGACCCTGAGTTGACCTACACTCCCACATTTCTGATTTTCCTTCCCTATGTGTATGGTGGAATTGGCTTTTTAAGTTTAAATTATTGTTTTTCTTCCCCATTAGAATGTAAGCTCTATGAAAATGAAAGTGTTAGTTGTTCAGTTGTGTACAACTCGTTGTGACCTCATGTCTTTTCCATGGAATTCTCCAGGTAAGAATATTGGAGTGGGTTGCCATTTTCTTCTCCAGGGGATCTTCCCCCACCCAGGGATCGAACCTGAGTCTCCCGTGTTGCAGGCAGACTCTTTACCAACTGAGCCACCAGGGAAGCTCACAAGTTCTATGAAAGCAGGCAAATTTGTCAGTCTTATTATATTTCCATCTCCTAGAATAGAGCCTAATACCATACATCTTTGTTGACTGAGTGAACAGAAATGGACTTCGTTAACAAAGTAGAGTCGAGAAAGATTCATGGAATTGTTGAATTCTTGAAGTGAACATCACTTTTGAATATGATTCAACTTGATTTTGATTGTTAATATGGCAATTTCCCACACTTAATTCATACAGTACACCAAAAATACACAATAAATGCGTATTTCACATGGGGAAAATATTTCAAAGCCTGTGTTTCACACCCACACATATCCACAAACACTCCTCTTAAAAGGCTTCCTTTTTGAAAGGATCAGAGAGGTAAGGCAAAAGCAATGATCCTGGCTATGAGAGGAAAAGCCCTGTGTTTTTTTTTTTTTTTTCCTGCAGCCATGTAGCAGTCAGAGATTTTGTTGCAGAAGTCCCAGACTGGCAGCCCTGAAGACTGGGTTTGATTTGCTGAGCTTTCCAATTGATTTCATTGCCAACATTAAACAAAAAAGATTTTCTTTTTAAAATTGTGGTTTTCTAGTTTCTTTTTGAAAGTTGGCAGAACTGGAGACCCTGGATGCACAGTTTTGCAGAGCTGGCTGTTGCTCAGTAGCTGCCACTTTTAGCTAAAGCACGACTCTGCAGTTTGTCAGAGTCCACAGCCTTCCGTTATGTGTTCCCAGCTGTCTTGTGCCTGCGTCACCTTGCCCATTTGTATCACTTGCCTGTACCTGTAGTCAGTGAGTTTGCTATCCGTGTTCTTTTTTGTATGTGCACCTCCTTGCCCTGATAGGACTTCCCTGGTGGCTTAGATGGTAAAGCGTCTGCCTACAATGTGGGAGACCCAGGTTCAATCCCTGGGTTGGGAAGATCCCCTGGAGAAGGAAATGGCAACCCACTCCAGTATTCTTGCCTGGAGAATCCCATGGACGGAGGAGCCTGATAGGCTACATTCCACAGGGTCACAAAGAGTTGGACACGACTGAGTGACTTCACTTTCACTTGCCCTGATGACTCGTTGCTTCCCTGGAGCCCTATCTTTCTGCTTTTTCTGTTTTTGATCGAATGTGTGTCAGTTGCTCAGTCATGTCTGACTCTTTGCAACCCCATGGACTATAGCCCACGAGACTTCTCTGTCCATGGCGTTTTCCAGGCACAAATACTGGAGCAGGCTGCCATTTCCTCTTCCAGGGGACCTTCCTGACCCAGGCATTGAACTCACTTCTCTTGAGTCTTTACCAGGCAGAGTCTTTACCATTGCATTACCTCAGGTGAAGTCTATTTTTGATAGAATATTTTCCTTCTTTAAATTTCATTCCCCCTTCCCCCGCCAAAAAATTTCATCTCATATAATTTTTTAAATCTCCTAAAGTGTTTCCTAAGGAACCAGCCTTTGTTTCTCTTTTCAATTTGAATTACGCATATATGTTTTTTAAAACTTTTTATTTTATATTGAAGTACAGCCGATTAACAGTGTTGTGATATTAATAGTTTCAGGTGCCCAGCAGAGTGACTCAGCCATACATATACATGTATCCCTGCTCCCCTCCCATCCAGGCTGCCACATAACACTGAGCAGAGTTCGCTGTGCCTTGCAGTAGGTCCTTGTTGGTTTTAATGACTTGGGCATATGTGTTCTGCCATTTAAATGTAGATTTGAGATGGGACACAAAGACACTGGGCTACTTCCTTTCCCACAGACTTTAACCACACCCTGTAACCTTGATTGCCTGGCTTCCTTCCTTTCTCTCTCAATAATCTCCTGTGTTGTACTCTGAGAAGAAAAAAAAAAGAGAAGTAGAAAGAAGACAGAAAGTAGGAAGAGACATTCTGGAGGAATTTATCATGACTCATGAGTGGGAAAATGGAATTAAATGCATTTGCAGGAGAATCATTTCACCACTCCTTTTTCTCCTTATCTTACATATAGGTATTTTAATGCTTTAAAGACATTTATTTGTAAAAGTATTTTGAATAATTTAAAAATACTTTAACATAAAATTTAAATATTTAATGATAATTTAAAAACATTTAAAAATTGTATGAGTATGTGTAAAATTTCCCAATGTTGTTGAAGCCAAAAAGGGACAAGGGTTTACTTGTTCACATCTTTATATCCCCAGCACCTGGGACTGCACCCAGTCTAATAAGTGTTCATGAAATGATTTCCCATCTAGTCTTTATTTTGTATCAAACTGATGGATCTGAGGGACACAGTCTCTTTATATTGCTGGCTAGTCTTTTGTGAGTAACCACCCAATAAGAAATAAAATAGTTAATGAAGTCAAGTAACAAAAGAAAGCAGAAAGAGGGTATCGATGATGTTGTCTTGGTAATATTAAAATGAGGTAATCAATACAGTGACCATATGTCCTTATTTGTTGGGGACAATCCTGGTTTATTCCTACTGGCTTGGCACAATTATTAATAGCATTGCTTTTCACTCTCAAAGTGTCCTTGTTTAGATGATAAATTATATAGGCACTCTATTAATCAGGCCCTAGGTAATCAAAAGCTATTTGTAATCTAATTGCAGAGACTTAAGCTTTTGTATTGTTTTGGAAGAAAATTGGAGATAATAAGATGCATTCACACTTTTTTAGAGATTTTATACATACATACACACACACACACACACACACACACACACACACACTCGTATATAAGGCATTTTATAATACTGCTTTTTATTCTAATTATTTGTACAATTATTTCCACTGGCTTTTTAGGAACATTCGTCCACACTTGGGAATATGCATTTTTATTTTCTCTTAATGCCTTGCAAACAGTTTTGCACTTTGTAGACATACAGTAAATATTTTTTCAGTGGGATTGAAGAAAACAAAATCAAATTATTAAGTTGTCCCATCAGTGATAATTTGTGTTGGTTTATCTTCAGATCCACAAACTGGAAGGAGTCAGTGTTCCACTATAAACTTTACATATTTGGCACACTAAATCAATTTTTTGTGCTTCTCATCTTTGCTCTGCTATTTCTTAAAAGCTCTAGTTGTGTGTTAGTACAGAGATGGCTCTTTCTTTCTTGAGATGGTTTAAAGAAGTTGCATTCATTGAGGCACAATGTCCACAGTGGCTTTGATTTCTTTGGGTGTGTTGGACAGAAATGGTATTGGGTTTTTTTGGCCAAAATTTCCATCAGAAGGACAACAGGGGACTACCAATAGGATATTGGCCATAACTTGCAAATTTCATTAGTCAAAAATTCAATGGATAAATTTTTGGCCCTGTAAAGATTTCAGAGACTCAAATAAGACCAACAGGGAGGACCAACCTTTGAGAATCTGTGTATTTTTTGTTTGAGAACTAAACTCCTGGCCAACTGGCAAGGCACTGAGCTCTTCTAACAAGTTATAGGGTGGAAATTATTTCTTTTCTCACCCATCTGCTCTAGGAGCCATAGCTCAAATTTAGAGGTAGAACTTGTTACAGTGAGGGAAAAAAAGACCATCAATGGGAGTCAAAAAAGAAGAGGCCATCATTGAAGTAACAGCAAATGCAATAGCAAAAAGGTAGAGAAATCACTGTGTAATATTCATGCAGAAGTCCAAATTTTGTATTATCACCATCTGCCATAATCAGTCTATAGAGGTTCCTGCACTACCTTTTGAAGAAATGAAGGTGCTTACTTTTAATGACATGTGAGAGTATTTCTCTGTGAAGGAAAAGCAATAGCCCTTCACTAAGTGCTTTACCAGAGGCAGAGCAGTGAGGGTTGAGCTACAGAAGGAGAGTCGCCATAAACAGAGGTAAATAACCAAAGGAGGAAGGAGAACAGGGAATTGGGTAAAAGGATAACTAATGAAAACATTTCTCTCTATAATTTTCTTTCATCAGCTTTGAGCAGCTAAAGGAACCAATCACACATTTTCTTAGCTTAAAGAATGTTTCTTAGCAACATTCCTTTAAAAGGTAAAGCCCTCTGAAACTGGCAGAGAGAAATGACCTTTTAAGCCCCTTCTGCCACTGCATTTACAGAGGATAAAACTCTTCAGTGGGTCAGCCTAGTTCAACCAGGCAAGTAAACCTAAGCTAAGAGACTTGCAGTATAGCAATTACAGAGGGCCTATTATTCAAAAGGATGGACACATATTATGGGAAGGCAACCTTTCTTTTTGAATATAAGCAAGACCAGTATAAATAAGTAAGGGCATCTAAAAAGGAGTGGATACATATGTATGTATAACTGATTGGGCTTCCCAGGTGGCTCAGTGGTAGAGAATCCACCTGCCAGTGCAGGAGATGTGGATTCAATTCCTGGGTGGGGAAGATCCCCTGGAGGAGGAAATGGCAAACCACTCCACTGTTCTTGCCTGGGAAATCCCATGGACAGAGGAGCCTGGTGGACTATAGTCCATGGGGTTGCAAAGAGTCAGACGCAGCTGAATGACTGAGCACTCACAGCACATAATTGATTCACTTTGCTATACGGCAGAAACTAACACAACATTGCAAATCAACTACATGCCAATAAAATTAATTTGAAGTATTTTTTTTTTTTTTGTTTTTTCCCATGGGAGCAAGTGAATAGTATTTATTAAAGAGAAGGAAAATATAAAGCTCTCAGCATAGACACTGAGAGTGGGTAAAGAGTCCCCGAAAAATATGTTTTTAAAAAAGGAAAAAAAGTCATTTTCAGGAGTGATCTTGTATTAAAAATCATATGGAAATATCTCTTAGGTAAGTATTATCTTAAAATACTAACATTTTGGGAAACCAGTTGTATTCAATGGTGTAATGAGTGATATGACTTGTAGATATATATGTTTTCACTTAAAACTGTCTTTGGCTAATTGTTGAATCCTTCATCCCTTCATACACAGGATATATTGATTTTATCTATGGGAAAAGGGTATTATTAAACCTCTGGCCTAGAAGATGAGAAAAAACGAGATCCAGGTAAGATATCTTGTTTTAAAGAGATTCTTCACATAGTTTCTATTTCTTGGAATCGTCTCATACATTTGTCTTCTGCTCTAGTGCCATTTGATATGCAAAGACTGTTTCTTTGTTTGTTTTTTACTAATTGAGGACATCTCTCTGGGTCACGATGTTTTAAAATATTCTCTGCTTTTCACACGTGAGTGGTTATTTAAGACCCAGGCAAAATGTTACCTACTCTGATGACTCACCTGACTCTTAAAAAATTATTTATCTATCTGTTTTTGGTTGAGCTGGGTCTCCATTGCTGTTGGCGAGAAGGGGCTGCTTTCTAGTTGTGGTGCGTGGGCCTCTCACCGCAGTAGCTTTTCTTTGTCAGGCAGCACAGGCTCTAGGGTTTGGGCTCAGTGGCTGTGGCACACTGGCTTAGTTGCCCACATCATGTGGGACCTTCGTGGACCAGGGATTGAACCAGTGTCACTTGCATTGGCAGGCAGATTCTTATCCTGTACCACCAGGGAAGTCCTCCCCTGACTCTTTCATGGACTCCATTGCCCTCTCTCCTGACTCCAAGTTGCATCTTATCTGTATGCTATAGTCGAGTTATTAGGAAAGTGTGGCCAAGCTGGGATGTGGGCCAGTTTTGCCTGCGGGCATTAAGAAAAACTTCAGAAAGGTGACATGGGAGCCTAATCTAGGAGGAAGGGGGTTTGCCAGGTGCAAAACACATACATTTAGAGTTCAGGCTGATAAACCTCTCCTTGATGCATAGAAAAGAGCCCCACAAGAATATCTTCAGCAATTATCTGTCATGGGTAAGTACTCGGTATTTGTTGATGGAGATTGATTGAATGAGTGCTAAGCTGAGACGAGCATATTCCTTTATCAGCGAGTCCCTCAAATGGGCTCATTTCCTTCTCTTCCATTTCTTCATATATCACAAAGCCCTTATGGATCTGAAAGTACCAAGTGGCTTTAAATATATTCAATATCTCTGTTTATCTCTCTGCTCCATCCAAGGATTTCCAGTGAAAGATTTTATCTCCAAGCATTATGAACAGTGTTGCTCATGGAGCCTTGTTATTCAATGTATGGTTCAAATAACCTGGCATTGTTTGTACGTTATTAAATGCAACTGTCAGCATTTTAAGACTTCCCTGATGGCTCAGAGGTTAAAGCATCTGCTTCCAGTACGGGAGACCTGGGTTCGATCCCTGGGTCTGGAAGATCCCCTGGAGAAGGAAATGGTAACCTACTCCAGTTTTCTTGCCTGGAAAATCCCATGGATGGAGAAACCTGGTAGGCTATAGTCCATGGAGTCACAAAGAGTTGGACACGACTGAGCAAACAAACCTGGCATTGTTTGTTTGTTATTAAATGCAACTGTCAACATTTTAAAAAACATCATCTTAAAAAATAGTGTGTGGGGCCTTGTATTACTTGCGTGATTTTTATATTTGGTTTTGGCTTGGTGAGCTTCAGATTTTAAAAACCAGCAGGACAAATTTCTTTTGGTTTCATCAGCATATAAACGAAAGGGGGATGATTTTAGTACTTCTCAGTATGACTGGATATCAGGGGATAGCCACATGGCCGTGCTCATATGCTATGACTGTTCTGTAGGAGACATTGAAATGTGTCACCTGATGGGCCTTGACCCTAATAATTCATGCTCTCTTCAACTGGAGACGTAACCAGAAATGGTTAAGATACACATTTTGGGTGGGTTTTGTGTTGTCTTTTGCAACGCACCATTCACAGATTTTCATGAGTGCTTGATACAAGCATTAAAATATTCTTTTCCATATCCTCTTGATCTTTTATCTATTGCCAAAGAAGCCGTCTTCTTTTCTGAGACATGCACACAAGTAGGGAAAGTGAGAAATCTTCCTTAGGTAACCTCAGAACAGAGGAACTTTGTTCATTATGCAGCCGAGGCCATGCCAAAATGCAATTTGGAGGGTGTCCAGCCCTTCATTGGAAAGTAATGGTTTTCACTGAACTGAGTTATGACCAGCTGTTTACAGACAGTCTGTGACATACTGATAGAGCAGAACACCGTATGTTGCTTTCCAAATCAAATGATACAAGAAGTGTGACAGAGTGGAGAAACATCTGTCATTAGCAATTTTCAGCACGCTTCACTAATTCTGGACAAAATACGAGTAATGAACTTACCGCAGGAAACTTCAAATACTACCACTGCTGAAACAAGGATATAAACAGCGAGTCCTCCTAATGGCTGCTAATTTAATTCATTTGCAGTAAGAAACAAGCAAAGTGGGTTATTTGTTTTTGATCATAGGGTAGTAAATACTAATGCTGATCACAGACACTTATTTTAATCCAAGAATATGGATGGCGGGTACAACTTTCTTCAAGTTCAGGCAGAAAGCCTGTGCCTTCTTTAATGGTTGAACAGGGTGGATTTTTGGTGGGTTTTGTTTTGGTAAGCAGGGTTGAAGACTGCCTCCTAACAGGGATGAAATCTTTCCCGGGTGCTGTGTGAGTGTTACAGTCTGAGTCCAGGGTGGCTAGGGTTCTGACAGATTTTGTTGAACCTGTGGTGATATTTACATAATAGTCAATGTTCCTAGTCTTTCTCCTAAGAAGCTTGTATGGAAGAATGTGTTAGGTCTGTCTCAAGCTGCTTTCCCTCAACCACGACATGTCTTGCTGTTTTTTTTTTTTTTTTTTTCCTGGCTGGTAATTTTCATTTTGGAGTCCCACAAATTTTCACAGTTCTGTAACGAGCGCATGGTTCTCATACAGCATCCACATGGTTCTCTACCGGTCGACGTCACACTGTTGATGAGATCTCAGAGCCAAACCATGTGAAGGCTGCAATCTGTGAACATTTTTCTTTTGTATCTTTGCAATCAATTGCGCTATTAAGTCGTTAACATTCAAGGTCTACTCAGCTCAGTTGATGTGCGGTTAGCGCCAATACGGCAAAATTCCTAAATGGATGGAATTGAGTTGGACTTGGAAAGAAAAAAAAGAAAGAAGGGATGTTATTCTTTATCGGAAGTTTCGACTAATGTTCAAAAAATGGCCGTGGAAAATGCAGACATGAGATCTTGCCAATCCATTGGTGTTTTACCGATGGGACCTACGTTGGATCGTGTCCCAGAACAAAAAGACTGAACGCCATTCGGAACTGATGACTGTAAAATGAGTGTAGGAGGTCTTTGAGGAGCTCCTTAATTACAAAATTATTCATGATAAAAATTGCACTGATCTCAAATTCCTAGCTTCTTGTAAATTTTACTATGATACTGCATAAAAATGGTTGATAACTTTTTAAAATCTTAGATAAACCAGATCCAGCCTCGGGATGTTGTGAAGGAAATCACCTCCAAATAACTTTAAATCTTTCACTCTTCTTCTTCTTCTGCTTTTTCTTTTCTTTTTTTGTAAGGGAATGACACATACTGAATTATCTATCTTTTTAAAGTGATCCCTAAATTATGTTATGGTTGAGAAGAAATCCTCTAAGATATGTAAATGCTAAATTCTTCTGGTTTTATAGACATCTGCATTGAAAAACAAAACAAAGCGAAAATATAGATGCCATTGAAACCCATCATTACGTTTGTGATCTAGATAATAAAGTAAGCAGACCCGAGCAATTCGCTAACACTAACGCTATTCTTTACATAAACAGTAAATGTTTAGATTTTCCTGTTCACTGACTAACAGCACACATATCATAAACACTAAGCTGTTATAGTACGTTTCGTGTGTTGATTCACTTTAACAGTTGTTAGTGTGAAGACAGGAAAAGAAAAGTGGGTGTAATGAGACCATGTGCAGTATGCTGTGAAAACAGAGGCCCTTATTTGGCATAATGGGTTGCACCATAAGGGCCATAAAATTGTGCATGTGTTAGTATCATTTTAATTATTACGGGTGCCACATGTTAAGCAGAATAGCGGAACTACTAAAACAGCTTCAAAATCCTTACTGCTGATCGCTGCATTTAATTACAAATAGGAACATTTGGAGATAGGTCACCATAAAACCCTTCTGTTGTCAAATGAGCTCAAATCTGATTTTTGTAATTATGTTTTTATACCACAGATCCTGTTGAATAACTATAGGGAATAAAATTTTAATAAGTGCTGATTAAATGTAGGTATATCTTGCTTCCTAAGAATATTTATGAAAGCTCATCACACTTAAATCAAGGTACCATCACTATTTTCCTGTGGACAGTGCTTTGATCATCCTCCCTTCATGCAAATAAGCTGAATAAGTTCATGTGCCATGAAATATTGTTTTTTTTTTTCCATTGAAGCATAAAAGCCCTGGATTTCAATTATTCATTCTGTTTGTGAGCACTGTGTACTGTACTGTAATTCTCTAGAACCAAAATGTTTTCATTACCCCATTCCATGTCAGACTCAGTGGGGTCTTGTAATTCACTTTTCTAAGGCAGGATTTTATCAAGGAAGATGACAACTTACATTGATCTTTTGTTCCCTCCTAGAATAAATATAGTTAGAGACAGTAAGTTCAGTTTTTTTTTTTTTTTAATCTTTCTTTTCTTTGGAATTGTTTGTTTGTTTATGGGTTATTTGGGTTCTAAAATCACAAATGTGTTGTTGTTTACCAAGACAAATGGTGCTTTGGGGTGCTTCATATGTGTCATATTCCCATCTTGTCAAAGATGATTTTGAAATTTTGCCTAGTGGTTAGGCCTTCTAGCTCTTTTGAACGTGAAATTATCGCTGTGTTTCCAATAGAGATGAGAAGTGTGAGGTGAACCGAAGAAGGAATTGCCAATGGGTTATGGTGCATGAAAGTCTTGAGTTATTACAAGGATATAAGCCAAATACAGAGCTGGCATATTTTACAAGTGATATCTGTTAATGTTGGTATGTGATCTCACAAGATCTTAAGGCAGGTACACTTAAGAGCTATCCATATGGACTCATACATTTCTGGTCTTTGTTAAGTCCAGAACATAAAAGCAATTTTTACTCTATGGAACAGAGAAGCTGAGCCTTTTGATCAGTAATATTTCTTTGGAAAAGTCATGTCCTTCTGTATATTCCAGAAGACCACATCACTGAAGAAGTTGCTCATTGAATTTGGAGAAAGGAATCTAGTTTTCCAACAAAGATATTTCTCAAGATCGTGACATAGTTCTCTTTGCAAAACTTTCACAGGTTATCTGTTGTTGTTAAGGACTTAACACACTTTAGACAGCTGTTTTAATCTCCAAATAGTTCTGCAATGTAAACATTCAAAGAGTAGTACACATTCTCCATAGTCCCTGTTGCAGATAAATGTTAAGGCAGCACTTCGGTAAAGACCTGGAAGACTTGTACGTCACTGTGAGACAGATGCTGTCCTTTTGGCAGCTGGGTATTGCTGCCTGAATACATCATTCTGATCCAGTACCCAGAGACACAGAGGAACAAACAGTGCTTCTCTTTGAAGTAAAAATGCAATATTGTGAGTGATCTTTGGAATGCTGGGTGATCCCCACTTGAGATTCATGGCTTCCCCAGGGCCATATGTGGAGTCTCATAGTCATTGTCATCTCTAAAGAACGGGGAAAGGGAACTCAGCCAATGCCGAAGGCAGAAGTTCCAGAATTCTGCCTCTGTCATTTGAAAGCATCCTTTGACAGTCTTCAAAGGATGAAGATCAACTTCTTCACTGAATCAAAGACAGAAGATCAACTTCTGTCTTCAGCTCAGTTCTGAGAAGTCAACTAAATGTCTCCAAAACTCAGGTGACACTGTTTTGAACCCTAGGATTGATATATTGTAGGAGATAATAAGAGTGAGTTAGAATTTATGAGCAAATTACTTACTTATTGTGGAAAACCTGAGAATCACTGAAATCGCTCATGGGGATGGATAAGGAGAAAACTCCTACAGATACAGGAATCATTTACCAGGAGCAATATTTAGCACAGTAGTTATATTACTATATAATAACAAATAAATTATATAATAATATATGTAACATAGGAGCAGATTTTTAAATCAATAGGAATAAAAAGAAGGGTAAGCAAAGATGAATAGCAGGGACTTTCCTGACAGTCCAGTGTTTTAACATGCTTCCCATGTAGGGAGTGCAGATTCGATCCCTGGTTGGGGAACTAAGATCCCACATGCCTTTTATCTATTTTTGGCTGTGCTGGGTGTTCATTTCTGTGAAGGCAGAGATGGGGAACTATTCTCCAGTTGCAGTGTGTAGACTCCTCATTGTGGTGACTCCTCTTATTGTTGAGCACAGGCTCTAAGGCTCACAGGCCTCAGTAGTTGTGGACCGTGGTTTGTAGAACTCAGACTCCATAGTTTGGCACACTGGCCTAGTTGCTCTGTGGTGTGTGGGATCTTCTCAGATCAGGGATAGAACCCGTGTCTCCTGCATTGGCAGGTAGATTCTTTACTACTGAACCACCTGGGAAGCCCACCTTCTTTTTCTAATATTTAACTTTAAACAAAGATTGATCACAAATTTTGTTTTAAATAGTTTTGTAAAAAGATGCAGGCATTTTTGGCTAGTAGATATTGAAAGAGTCCCTTGGACTGCAAGGAGATCAAACGAGTCAATCCTAAAGGAAATCAGTCCTGAATATTCATTGGAAGGACTGATGCTGAAGCTGAAACTCCAATACTTTGGCCATCTGATGCAAAGAACTGACTCATTGGAAAAGACCTGGATCCTGGGGAAGTTTGAAGGCAGAAAGAGAAGGGGACGACAGAGGAGGAGATGGTTGGATGGCATCACCGACTCAATGGACATGAGTTTGAGCAAGCTCCGGGAGTTGGTGAAGGACAGGGAAGCCTGGCATGCTGCAGTCCATGGGGTCGCAAAGAGCTGGACACGTGAGCAACTGAACTGAACTCAACTAAGATATTCCCACTATTGGCTCCTGTCCTTTGAGACTGCAGGACACTCAGCCACCACTAGGTGTCCACAGAGTTAGCATTTAGAATTTCTGTGCTTGGATGAACATCTTGACCCCTTTCCAGTTCTATATCCCTTCGACTCCTTTGAAATCTGGAGTGCACCTGATGCTGGAGATACAGATCATGAGCCTGAAATCAGGGAGCTGAAGAGATAGAAAAACAAGAAAACATGTATCGATCCAAAAAAGTATCTGTTAGAGCAAAAAGATGTGACCATTGTTATAAAATTTAAAGTGTGGCCATGCTCACTTCCTGCTCTGTTGGACAAGCTTCATCACAACCATCAATTGTAGACCAGAAGCCAAAACTAGCCAACACCATCATCTCTATGTATTCATGAGCCCCTCTGAATCCTCATGAAGTTTTCACTGGAAATCTTTATGTCTCCTTTAATAAAAATGGATGATTCACTCCTACCACAGAAGGACCAGTAGGGAACATTGATAATTTTAAGGGGAGTTACCTCATAATTATTTTCTTCATGTCTTTGGAGTCAAGAGACTTAAGTGCCAAAGGGAAGTCTATTTCGTGGAGTCATCTGCTGTTATTTCTAATGGGAAAGTTTCTGTTCAGTTTTAATTTTCTATTTGTATTTTTTATTAAGGGGATGTAACTACTGGTGAATTTGGCCAGAGAGTTTATTAGCCAGTTGAGAGGGATGTCTTAGACACCTGGCTGTGCTTGAGATGAGCCGTGCTAGGGGAGAAGCAACAGGTAAACAGTGATTTCTGGCTCACACTTTCTATACTGGTGTTTTTTCAAGACGGTAACTAGGTCATGACCATTTCGTACAATCTCTCAAAGGTTTTACTGTCATGAAATTTAATTGTTTTTCTTTTCAATGGGAAATTTGATTTCCATTATCTTACACACCTTTCTTTTTTTAAAAAAAAATTATTTTAAAATTTATTTTATTTTTGGTTGTTCTGGGTCTTCATTGCTGCACAGGAGTGTCCTCTAGTTTTGGCAAGCGGGGACTACTGTTCATTGCAGTACACAGGCTTCTCATTGAGGTGGCTTCTCTCTTTGCAGAACACAGGCTGTAGGCGTGTGGGCTTCAATAATTGCCGTACGTGGGCTTAATTGCTCTGCAGCAGGTGGAATCTTCCTGGACCAGGGATCAAACCCATGTCCCCTCCTTTGACAGGTGGATTCTTATCCTCTGGGCCACCAAGAAAGTCCCTACATGGCTTTTTTAAACTCAAAAATGATGGTAACTACAGTTTCATTTTCCTAAGACATATGTTTATTCATGTATCATAAAATACTTCAAAGTATTTTCCCAAGCTAAGTTGAAGGGGGGAAAAAATCTGATACTCCTTCTGAGAAATTTAAAACAAAAATTTTCTAGAAGCAAGTCTTGTTGCAGTTATGCTGTGAGGCATATTACGTTCATTGGTTGACCGCAATTGTCCCAAGGCTCCTGTTTCCATATGTCATTTCTGGAACTTACTGTACAAATTCTAAATTAGCAATGAAACTCTTCTCGTTAATATTTGGCATTTATAATTATTAAAATGTTTGACAGCAAACATAAGCAAATATATCAGGGCTGTTAATATTATCCATGTATGTATATATAATAAATATTTATATATCCTTAATATAAACATATCTACTTATATTTTAGACTTACATATAAATGTATATCAGCTCCCACGGTGGCTCAGTAGTAAAGAATCTGCCTGCTAATGCAGGAGATGCAGGGGACATGTGTTTGATCCCTGGATCGAGAAGATCCCTGGGAGAAGGAAATGGCAACCCACTCCAGTATTCTTGCCTGAAAAATCCCATGGACAGAGGAACCTGGTGGGCTATAGTCTATGGGATCACAAAGAGTCAGACATGACTGAGCACCTGGGAATAAATGCATGCGTTGTATGTTTTTATGTACACACAGTTTTTATTAGTTTCAGGTCCAAACTTGATTTACATCAAAAACATTTTGTAAATTCAGGGAGTAAAGATGCATAGTCATGACAACTCAGCTGCACAGAATAGACCTTCTCTGAAGATTTAATTTGCCAGCTTTTCTATCTACTGACCTTTAGGAGAGGAACAAATCAAAAGGCAACAAGCTGTTATTGGAAATTTTAAGAACAAGGTGTATCAGCCTTGTTGTTTAGGGTCAACAAAGTTCTGGAAAGTGTCCTGGGTTAGGACTCTTTCAGACCTTTGCAATTTACATCCCTTATGGAAAGAAATCTGCTTAACTCTGCTTTGCTCTGTCCCTTTCTCAGACCTCTGAGATCAGTTCTCATGTCTTGCACATTCTTCTGTTGTTTCTCTTCTTGCTCTAAATTACAGGTCCTGTGAACTAGCCCACTTTTCTGTCCTGGCAGGTGGATAGGCACTTACCCCTCCTTCTCCCTGCCAAGCTGGTGGCTTCTCACCCTGGCAGCCCCAGTGCCTAGCATGGTGCAGAGTCTATGGGAACTGCTTAGTGCTTCCGTCAGGTTGAACTGAGTTCCAGATGTTGAGCTAGTTGGATGTTAACTGAAAGAATTAAGCACTAAGAGTGGGCTGGTTTCCACTTAATTGAATTTTCTAGTTAACTAAAAATAAATGAGTTTGGTGTGTGTGTGTTTCAGCCCTTGCCGAGACATGTTCTTGCTGAATTAGGAAAAGTCTAATTAATATGTCAGCTCTTCTACCAGTGAGTTTCTTCTCTGGTGGCTCAGTGGTAAAGAATCCTCCTGCAGTGCAGGAGAGGCAGGTTCAGTCCCTGGGGTGGGAAGATGCCCTGGAAAAGAGAACAGCAATCCACTCCAGTATTCTTGCCTGGAGAATCCCAAGGACAGAGGAACCTGGCAGGGTACATACAGTTCACGGGGTTGTAGAGTTGGGCACGAATGAGGGATTAACACTTTCACTTTCCACATCTGACTCACCTTTAAATCTAGAGCAGATCACATTTTGGCACATCAGAGGGGCTTAACAATTCTTTCTGGAATGAAAGAGTTGTTTATCTTATTTATTCCTGTAACAGATTTTGAATTTTTTTAAATAAAAAATATATATTAAAAATTTATTTATTTATTTATTTTCGGCTGTGCTGAGTCTTCGTTGCTGCTCGGGCTTTTCTGCAGTTGAGGTGAGTGGGGGCTACTCTCGAGTTGTGGTGCACAGGCTTCTCTTTGTGGTGGCTTCTCTTCTTGCCGAGCACAGGCTCTAGAACACAGGTCGATAGTTAACGGCGTTTGGGCTTAGTGGCTCTGCGGCATGTGGGGTCTTCCTGGACCAGGGATCATACCATATCTCCTGCACTGGCAGATAGATTCTTCAACACTAAGCCACCAAGAAAGCCCCTTACTTGCCTATATTTTGCTGGATTTTCAACAAACAGGATTCGTGAAATTAGAATTCTTAAAAAGGAAATTTAGTGTGTTGAAACCACAGCCACACCAAAATTTCAGTTGCCTCAATATCATAATATTTGAGGCTTAAAGATTAAGATTTTGGTGAGAAATACTTTAAGGAAGACATGAGTAGAAACTGCCTTGAGGACAAGGATTTCGAATGCTGGTTTTTCTACCAATCTTCGATAGTAAGAATGTCGGTGAGAATCAGAAATGTTAAATATGCTTCGAAGACACAAAACGAAAAATTTAAGTTGAAACCAAATACCAATATACTTACATGTGTGGTGGATTTTTTTTAAATTATTGAAAATGACACTGAACTAGAAAGATGTTGAGGCTCCAATTTAATTTTGCCCTCCCTCATGTTTCCTCCAACCTTCATATTGTTTGACAGTATGTTGCATGACTGTTGCCTGTAAGTGTGAAAAGTCAAGATGAGAGTTCACAGCAGGTTGATGGCCTAGAGATGAGGACACTTCAAAGTTGTAAAGGTATTATTCTCACATGGAGTTATTTCTCAGTGGGTGTGAACAACAGCTACGCATCAAGCTGCTGTAGTGTGAAATAGAATTTCCTGAAAAATGATGTGCAGACATATGCAGAAAGCCACATGCTTAGTACATGCACAGACTGCCTGCCTAACTTCCAAGTGTGGGAATAATTGCCATAAGGTGAACTAGAAGTGCAAAAGTCCCCATCATAAGTAGCCAGGGAGAGATGTGGCTTGGAATCGCCACCCATACTTTGGGTTCCAGGCATGTATGTTGTGGGAGGAGAAAAAGTGAACAGTGAAGCTGCACTGGAGAAATAGGAAGGATCTGATTTTATACAGGAGAACCTAGCCTCCTAGATCTAATGCCTGAAGATCTGAGGTGGAGCAGATGCAATAGCAATAAAAATAAGGTGCACAGCAAATAGTGAGCTTGAATCATCCCTCCTTCCCTGGTCTGTGGAAAAAATGTCTTCCACGAAGCCCGTTCCTGGTACCAGAAAAGTTGGCACCGCTGGATAAGACACTGGAAGCCTTTCTATTAATGCTTGAAGACCTACCAGTGGTGGGAAAGCAATTTTGTTCACCCTGCCATCCACTGTGTCACAACTTGGTGGTCCTGACTGGGTTTCATGAGTTTCCACTGCTGAATGAAGGGATTCGTGTGCAGAGGGAGATCCATGCCCACTGTGCTGTGTGTCTGCTGAGCAGCTCTCTGTCCCAGACCACACATGCTCCCAGGGTCCAGGTATTTGTACTAGATTTGTTTGCACCTTTTCTCCAAATGACTCTGGTGCTGCACACAGACCTCTACAGTAATATTTTTCTCAACTTCATGGTTCTCCTTCGATTCTGATAAGTGTGCAGTCGGGAGGCAGGCAGTTCCGGAAGTGACTAGAATGATACACAGTTTTTTAAAAAGATTTTTTGACATGTGGACCATTTTTAAAGTCTTTGTTGAATTTTTTTGGCTTCCATGGTGGCTCAGTGATAAAGAGATGCAGGAGATGTGGGTTAGGTCCCTGGATTGGGAAGATATCCTGGAGAAGGAAATGGCAACCCACTCTAGTATTCTTGCCTGGAGAATCCCATGGACAGTGGAGCCTGGTGGGCTACAGTCCATGGGGTCACAAGAGAGTCACAAGACATGACTGAGCAACTCAACAACAACAATAAATTGTATTTGTTACAATATTCTTTCTGTTCTATGTTTTGGTGTTTTGTTTGTTTTTGTTTTTTTTTTAGTTGCAAGTCATGTGAGATCCTAGCTATCCAACCAAGGATATCGAATCTGTACCCGCTGCATTGAAAAGGTGAAGTCTTAACCACTGGACCACCAGGGAAGTCCCATGATGCATGATTTGTAATAGGACATAAATAAATCAGATCTCCTTGGAGTGGGGTGGGGTGGAGAAAAAACATCCAAGTGTTTGTGTATGTATTTATTTTACCCCACATGTTTAAAACAGGATTCAAGTGGCTTACCAAAAAAAATAAAATAAAATGGTATGTATGCCATAAGGCCTATGAAAATACTAACAGAAAATATAAATTTTGAGGAGGAAGACTCAAATATGCTAACCAGGAGGGTTAATGAGAATAAGGATGACTCATCTCACTACACAGATGGAAGTTTACTTCTGTGGTCTGGTTGCCAGGTGTGCCAACTCTGTGGTGTTAATCTCCAGGTTCATTGTGTGGGAGGCCCCAGTGAATTCTTGCCTTCAGTTAGAAAAGACCCAGATAAAGAGATGCAACTCGCTAGGAATCCTGAAACCGGGCAGGCTGGGGCTCAGCTGTCGCTTCATATTCTAGAACTGTTGCTTGCTGTTCTGTGAGGCTCGATTGTCAGGGGACAAGAGACGGCTGACCAAAAAAAAAAAAAAAATACTGGGGCAGATTGTTTCTCATTCTCATTGGCATTCATTTGTTTTTTTTTTTTTTTTTTTTAAATAGCCTTTAAATTATTGGAGTAACATATGTTCCTTGCATACTCCCAAACTCAAGTATGAAGATGAAAATAAAGATCTCCAAGCCAATTACTCAGCAACAGCCCTGAGGATGGGAGGATGCATTCTCTTGTGCTTGGGTCTCCTTGCGCACACGCACACGCCAGCTTAATAAAAGGCTGGGGACTTCTTTGACTCTTCACTTTCTCTTACACCCAATAACCACTCTATCCCACTTTCTTGACCTTCACTATTCATAGGCTTGGGGCTCTTCTTCCTACCCCCTGATGCTGCTAACTGCTCTGAGCCATTGTCCACCTTCCCTTGGCACATCCTGATTGCTCTCTCCCACAGTCCTGCCATAGCCTCTCCTCAGCACTGTGTCAGAGTGACCCTTTGAAGATGCAAGTCAAATCCTGTCTCTCCTATGCTCATAAACTTCCAGTGACTTTCTTTTTTTTTAATTTTTATTTTTTAGTTTGTTTTGCTTTACAATACTGTACTCATTTTGCCATACATTGACAGAAATCAGCCGTTCCAGTGACTTTCTAACTCACACAGAGAAGAAGCCCAAATCCTGCACTGTCATAACGTTCCTAGTCCTACACTGGTCTACACTGCCCATCCTCAGCTGGCATTCCATCGTGTTTTAATTTCTGGTGACATAGTATTCCAGCTAACAACTGTGCCATAGTTTTGCCATAGTTTAGTTGGTTAACTAAACTATAATGAATACCCTCTCTTCTCATTGTTTCCCTGCTGTACACAAGGCTGAAACAANTACACTGCCCATCCTCAGCTGGCATTCCATCGTGTTTTAATTTCTGGTGACATAGTATTCCAGCTAACAACTGTGCCATAGTTTTGCCATAGTTTAGTTGGTTAACTAAACTATAATGAATACCCTCTCTTCTCATTGTTTCCCTGCTGTACACAAGGCTGAAACAAACATATTGGCATGCACCTGACTACACAGTTCTGCAGTCTTTGCCTTCATCAGAAACACGGTGCCAGACTTCTTTTGCAGAAACATTATACCAATTTGCACGGGTACCAACCTTTTTCTTTCAGAAGCTGCCTCTGGTTAGAGTTCAGCTTTTCTGGTGGCCAGGGAAGACTAAGCAAGTCTTGGAATTTTGCATCTGAATTCCTATTTTGATGGTGGTGAGATTTTGAGCTACTGTTGGCATCAGATTCAGTGCCGTCTTCTTGCTTTGCCTTGTCAAATTGGACAGGGAGACGGCTGTCTTGCAAAAGTGGAATTGTCACTAATTGGCCACAGAGGAAAGATTGAAAATCTTGCCAAAAGTCTCCTGCCTTCTAAGGGAATAAAAATCCTCCATAAAATTTTCCCTCTCATTAAAAAGAAACCAACCCAATATGAAAAGCACCTTTATAAACTAGGAGGCACCGTAGAAATTTTGAAGCATTGATATTCTCGTTGAGGCACTGCTGGTACCGCCTCTGTGTGAGCGGTATTAGTGGGGCTCATGAATGCACAAATCAGGAGTCTTGTCTGTCCAGCCTTCCTGTTTCTTTCTCTTTTTTTTAAACCAGCTTGTTATGTCCTGTTAAGAAATGTCAAAGCAGAAGCAACAGTAAATAACTTTTGACTTCACTTTGGCGTTTTCATTTAGATTAAAGCCGAGCACTTCAGGTACAGTCTACATACAAAATGCGTGCTCTAGAAAATGTTTTGTCACTTGTAATGTTTGGAATTCAAGTGGGTTTTCTTTATCATGACAAAATGAATTTAGCGAGAGGTAAGCATCACTTCATACTGAGAATGACAATGACGTACTTGTGTCCACTGAGTGAATACAGTGGAAAACTTCATGTTCCATAAGAAACCGAGTTAAATCATTAATTCTGGTTTCCAAATAGCATGTATTCCATAGCACTTTATTAAAAATATTATATGCACTTTATAAAAAATCAAGCCAGATGACACTCTCCTGAATATTTCAGAGAACCGGATTTTAACAAATCTATTTCTGTTTAAATTTAAAAGAATGCGAATATGTTTACAAGTCTAGAAATATGTATGTTGGAGTTTAAAATGTGATTGAATAAATTTTCAGGAGTTAAACCACTTATTTTTAGAATTTAAAGTAGGCTTTAATTTTAGATTTTCCTAAAATGAAACAAAAAAAGACAAATGCTGCCTTCTATAAGATGTCAGAGTTTGGGGGAATAGTTAATCTTTGAATTTTTCTCTGAGATAAATAATTTATATTAATATATAAATGCCTTGATTTTGTTTTATTAAAAATTTTTCATGGCAACTCTATCTTTGCCCTTGGTTATCACTTGGCTACACCTGGCAGGGTATCCAACTTACCCCAGTCCACTTTTCTCAGCTTCCCAGCATCAAGACTGGAAAAGGAAGGGATGAAAAAAATAAGTGAAACATGCTAGGAGAATAAACCATGGCATTTGTTTGGATTAACGTATTCCTAGTCCAATGTTTGTGATTTAAATAACATTCAAGATTGTTACAGATCTCTCTCCCCATTGTTTCATTGTCAAGTTTTTGTATCCAACCACAAATAATTTTCTTTGGAGCATTCTATAAAGTGAATTAAAAAATTAGTTTGAAATTTTAGATTCAAATGAAACAAATCTTTTGTTTTATTTCATGAACCTTTGGAAGTGAGAAGAATCTTAAAATAACAGGTTCTGATTTTCTGCTAAGCTTTCCTAGACCCTGATTGAACTTAGCCTTCCATCCCTCTGGCCTGTACCAGGGGAGCTGAAAGTTGATGGAGGAAATTACACCATGAGCATGGCTGTAACCATCATAACTTTAGGGCCGTGAATATCGACTAGGCCCTTGGCACTGTCAGAAATTACACTTCCCACAATAATAGCTACTAAACAATGACCTACCGCTTGCCAAAGACGTTCGATACTCATGTACTCATGTATTTGTTCAACAGCAGGCATTGGCTCTCTCTTCTTGGAATATCTTCTATCAAAAGCTAGGGCACAACACATGTCTTTTCTCTTCTTCTCTACCTAACTCTCTCTCTACTTCTTCTTTGTCTTTTGTGGGTGCTTTTCCTAGATCTGCCCATTGGCAAGCTTTAGGGCTTTTCTCTTTAGCTCTATAATTTTCTCTACATTCACCCTTTTTTCCTAAGCAAATTCATTTAATTTCATGACTTTTTCTATCAACATTCTGATGGTTCACAAGAGGAGGCAGATTCAAAAAGTAATTCCCAGACTCTCCACTCCCATGAGTTCTAGATTCAACAAATCCACTGCCCCCTTCACATCTCCATTCAGATGTACAATGATACCTCAGTCTTGAGGCTGAAACAAATCTACTCCCTTGCCCAAGCTTTCCCCACCTCTTCATCCAATTGCTTAGGCTCAATGCTCAATGCTTAGCAACCATTCTTTTTTTTTTTTTAATTGGAGTGTAATCGCTTTATAATGTTGTGTTAGTTTCTACTGTACAAAAATGTGAATCAGCTATATATATATACATATATTCTCTCCCTCTTGGACCACCCCCACCCCTCTCCCCATCCCCTCCCTCTAGGTCGTCACAGAGCACCGAGCTGAGCTCCTTGTGTTATACAGCAGTTTCTCACTAGCTGTCTATTTTACACATGGTGGTGTATTTATGTTAAACCTAATCTCCCAATTTATTCCCCCTTCCCCATGTCACATGTCTCTTCTCTGCATCTGCGTCTCTATTCTTGCCCTGGAACTAGCGATCATTCTTGATGAATTTCTTTTCTTGGCTCTCTACACCTAATGTACTTCATTCATTCTAAGTTGCTTCAGTCATGTCTGACTCTGTGGGACACCGTGGACTGTAGCTCACCAGGCTCCTCTGTCCATGGGGATTCTCCAAGAAAGAATACTGGAGTGGGTTCCAGTATACTTGGGATCCCCTCCAGGGGATCTTCTTGACCTACGGATTAAACCTATGTGTCTTATGTCTCCTGCACTGGCAGACAAGCTCTTTACCACTAAAATGCACTGGTGATTCATTTTAGCTCTACCTCCAAGATATACCTGACTTTCTTCATTTTGCTGCCATGACTCACCTGTCCTGTAGAAATATCTTCCTAAATGGCTTTTCAGCTTCTATATCCCATTTAACAAAATCTCTCCTCCACATGGCAACCAGGTTGAGCCCTCCGAAGTATATGGCAAATTATCTCAACTACTTAAAACGCTCTGATGTTTTTCCATTGCAGCGGGATAAAATTGAAACTCCTCAAGGCCCCACGTGATCTGCTACCCGCTCGTGTCTCAGCCCTCATCTCTCCTGGCCCTGCCTTATTTACTCAGTCTCAATCCCTGCAGTCTCCTTCATCTTTGTGAACACACCAGGAGGATTCCCACTGGAGCATCTTTGATGTTTCTTCCGCTTGGAAAGTAGATACAAAGCTTGCCTGTGTGTCCAGTTCTGTTCTCAGCTGATGTTGCCTTTCCTTAGAGAGATTTCCCCTTCTGTGCTAAGTTGCTCTAGTAGTGTCTGACTCTTTGTGACTCTGTGGATTGTGACCTGCCAGACTCCTCTGTCCTTGGGATTCTCCAGACAAGAATACTGGAGTGGGTTACCATTTCCTTCTCCAGGGGACCTTCCTGACCCAGGGATCAAACCCACATCTCTTAATGTCTGTTGCATTGGCAAGCGGTTCTTTACCACTAGCACCACCTGGGAAGCCCAGCTTACTTGGGCTAAGATGTCCTCTGTCCTTCATCACTGACTATAGTATCATCTTATTTTATTTTCTTCATGGCACTGGTGGGCTATAGTCTATGGGATCACAAAGAGTGGGACATGACTGAAGTGACTTAACATGTATTAAGCTGTGTGGATCTTAGAATAACACCAAGTTCTCTCATGCTCTTTACTTACAAGAGTGAAATGATCAGAGCTGGATTCCAGATAGATGAGTATGGGGTCTAAGCACTTTTTGAGATGTCAAAGAACACAGGTGCTTGTGAGCTTTACTTTTCTGTGTGATGGACAGGAAGGTTTAGAGTCATCAGGGAAAGTACTGGTCACCTTGCTGCTTCTTCAAAGACCCATATACCTAGTGCTTTGTTAGCTGAGTAGGATGAGGAAGGAGGGCTCTCTNTGAGTCTGGGGTCTAAGCACTTTTTGAGATGTCAAAGAACACAGGTGCTTGTGAGCTTTACTTTTCTGTGTGATGGACAGGAAGGTTTAGAGTCATCAGGGAAAGTACTGGTCACCTTGCTGCTTCTTCAAAGACCCATATACCTAGTGCTTTGTTAGCTGGGTAGGATGAGGAAGGAGGGCTCTCTCTTCCTAGAGGGGACACTCTTCCAGTTGCTGTGAAGACCCATCTTCATTCAGGAATCTCTTTGGATAGCAACAAAGAACAGCCCTCAACTTTGACTGAGTTCTGTGTTCAAAGGCAGGGCTGCCATATGGTAGAGGCCAGGCAGTCCTGTTGTGTTTCCACCCTGGGCAGTTTTGGTCTGGGTCAGCCACTGCCATGACCAGGTTGAACTCTTTCCACATTCCTGACCTGTCTTCTAGGTAGCAATTGTCTTCCAGGTCAACCTATTGAATGTTTATTTCTCCCTTTCTGTTTAATGCAGTGCTTATCTGAAGTCAGAAAGGGACTCATAAAGAGAGGTCCTCAGGAGTGCTGAGGGATTGGCTTGACTGCTTTGATTGAAGTAAAAAGATATACTTTTCCTCTTTGATTCAGGACAACGCATTGTCTTTTATCATCTGAAATGGGGGCTGCGTTGAGAACCTCTGCCAGTTCCTTCTTTCCAAAAACCTGTCATCACTTAACCTCCCTTAATGACAGTCTGTGTGTAAATTTCCAAAATTTTCACTTTTATAAGTTCCAACTACAATGCAAATCATGTATTATATGTATCATACACAGTCGTGTCTTGATATAGTNCTCTGCCAGTTCCTTCTTTCCAAAAACCTGTCATCACTTAACCTCCCTTAATGACAGTCTGTGTGTAAATTTCCAAAATTTTCACTTTTATAAGTTCCAACTACAATGCAAATCATGTATTATATGTATCATACACAGTCGTGTCTTGATATAGTTATTATCCCATATTATTTTTACTTAAGATAATTTGTCATATATTTTTTGTTATCGTAATTGTCAAGCATTTTAAAAACTCTTCTGTGAAAATCCAACACAAAATATTCTTCTGTCCTAAACATATTTAGTTTACTCAAGAACCTGGGGTCTGTGTCATCAAGAAAGACTTAACTATCCCACAAATTTATACTCTGATTTTGAATACATTTTGGCACAAAAGGAGCATGTAAGATTGAAAGTAATTTTGGCTTCCACACTTGGTTTATATTTGTTTGTGAACTATGGTTCCATTGGCTGAAGTGCTTTGAAAACTGACAGTAATGAGATGTAAGTTCCTGTAAAATCTGATTCTCAGATGCCATCATGTTCTAGAGTGTGATTTTTCTCTTGATTTTTCAATTTTTATTTTGAGAGTCATTATTATCTTAATCTATTTCCAACAATCCAAAATCTGCAAACTTGCTTTAATTCCATAACTCTATAAGACAGCAAAGAAGCAAGCAAGCATATGTGTGTGTTTGTGTACTCACTAAGTGTGCTGAGTCTCTTCAGTTGTGTCCGACTCTTTATGATCCATGAGGTGTAGCCCATCAGGCTCCTTTTGTCCATGGGATTCTCCAGGCAAGAATACTGGAATGGGTTGCCATGCCCTGCTCCAGGGGATCTTCCTGACCCAGGGATGGAATCCACGTCTCTTATGTCTCCTGCATTGGCAGGCTGGTTCTTTATTGCTAGTGCCACCTGGGAAACCCATGTGTGTGCTTCATGACTATTGCAGAGATAGAGAGCAAAGATCAATAAAGGACTTTTCCAAGTGAAGTATGATATATACGTATCTGGGAAGCAGTATTAATAGGTGATCATTCTCATAAATATTGCTCCCTCTCGTGTTTAGCATAAGAAAGGACCAGGTAGCTGTACCATATCTGTGCCCAACTCTCAATGCACAAACATTTAAGAGAGTGGTCAATTCTATGAATTATCTTTTGAAGCCTCAATAAAAATAATAACTCAGATGAACATCTTGTCTAATTAACAGGACAAATTTTGATATGCTGAGTTTTTGTTTATTCAAGAAACATTTATAAAACGCTTATTATATGTTTGCCCTGTTTTAGCCCACGGGAGTAGAGTAGTAAACTAAACAATTGTTTTTTACCACCCAGAGTTTGTGTGTTTATATCTAACCTGATCTTTATCCCCCAGCCCCTCCTTCCCCTCCACAACTATTTGTTTGTTCAGCTACATTTCATGCTGAGCATGTAAAATCAAATAAACATGAAGGAAAAATTGTCTTGTTTTGTGAGTTCTCACTCTCATTCTCTATTTCCCTTTTCCAGCTTATACCTTCCAAGTTACATGCGAGTTAAACTGCACTTTTAAAATGATATCTTCTGGAGCTAATTTAGACTATCAAATACTCTTTCTTATTCATTTCCTTTTTTATTAACTTTTTATTTTGCATTGGAGTGTAGCTGATTAACAATGATGTGATAGTTTCAGGTAAACAGCAAAGGGACTCAGCTGTACATATACATGTATCCGTTCTCCTCCAACTCCCCTCCCATCCAGGCTGCCACATAACATTGGAACAGAGTTCCCTGTGCTCCATAGCAAGTCCTTGTTGGTTATCCATTTTAAATATAGCAGTGTGTACATGTCCATCCCAAAGTCCCTAACTATCTCTTCCCCCCCAGCCTTCCCCCCACCACCCCAAACAATAATAAGCTCCTTCTCTTATCCTTTTTTCCAGATGGCTTCTTTAAAACAACTATAAAGAAATCCCTAATCTAGAACTTAATGACTGTATCCACCTTTTATTTATAAGTTTACTTAAAACATAAAGTTCTGGGCCGCACTTGAGGCAGCCCTGATGCCACCTACCCTTAAATTCAGATCTGTGTATTGAGGCTTTCATTTTGTTGCCTATCTTGTTTGGCTTGAGGTGTTTGGGGCAATAGGATACTTGACTGCTGGGATCTCAAAGTTGACCACCATCTTCATGGACAAGAAAGCTTCATAAGCTCTCTTCACCAGCTTATAAGTAAGCCAGATAGATAAGGAAATAAAAGGCAAACATATAAACCCAAGGAAACAATTAGCTTCCCATTACAACCTTTTCTCATCCAGTCCTGTGTAGGTCTGTGTCAACACAGATTGACAAAGTCATAGAATTTTATTAGACAATGTGAAAACTCATTTGCAAATTTTATGCCGTCCATCATTGCTCGCATTCACAGTCCAGAGGCTCTCCATTGTTGGAAATAACAATTGGGAGCAGTGGTTGGACACGGCCAACCATAGAGGTTGCGATTTCTCAACGACAGGTGTTCTATCCTAATTACCTCCATTAGTTCCTCTTTACTGCAAGATTCTGTGTCCTGATTCATATTCTCCTTACCGAACACCAGACCAGAACTAACAGCTCCAATGTGCAGCAAGACAATCACCTCCATGGACTATTTCAGTTCAGGGGCTGTTGTCAATAGGACTGTCCTGTGTGTATGGTCTGATGCCTAGCTTTCTAACCTGGGCAGGACTTCAGGCTGCAGGAAAAAAACATAGCCAGTGAAGAGTCAGACCTAGACATCTGTAATCTGTGAAAGGTGCTAATGAAAAAAGACACTTTCTTTGGAGGCGGTGGGTTTGAGCTGAATGGCCTAGAAAGCCAGGCCTCCGCTGTCACTCAACAAAAGCAAAGAGCAGCGATCCAGGGGTGCAGATTTTACAGTTCATCTCAAAGTGATGCTTTTGCTACGTATTTGAGCAGGCATGGCTTGTTTCTTGAATATTTGTTCAAAATGTAGGGGACTTTAACAGTATTTAAAGTACCATTTTTACAAATCATGTATGTGTGTGCTTAGTCACTCAGTTGTGTCAGACTCTTTGAGACCCCATAGATTCCAGGGGATCTTCCTAAGGGATCAAATCTGGGTCTCTGACCTTGTAGGTGGATTCCTTACCATCTGAGCCACCAGTACTGGTGCAATTTAAGTACTGCAATGCTGTACTTAAATAAATTTTGCATTGTATATATTGCTTTTAAATAAATGATATAGCTGTCATCATCACCCCACTGCTGCTGCTGCTAAGTCGTTTCAGTCGTGTCCGACTCTGTGCAACCCCATAGACGGCAGCCCATCAGGCTTCCCGTCCCTGGGATTCCCCAGGCAGGAACACTGGAGTGGGTTGTCATTTCCTTCTCCAATGCATGAAAGTGAAAAGTGAAAGTGAAGTCGCTCAGTCGTGTCTGACTCTTCGCGACCCCATGGACTGCAGCCTACCAGGCTCCTCCATCCATGGGATTTTCCAGGCAAGAGTGCTGGAGTGGGGTGCCATTGCCTTCTCCACATCATCACCTTAGGAGATAGGTATTCTGAGTTCTTGTCTGCTTTTCTTCTCCCATTCTTTCTTGTCTTGTTTTTTCCTCCTCTTTCTTCCTTCTCCTTCTTCTTTAGCAAGAAGGGTCCTATGGGTCAATTCATTTGACTGAGGCTACATATCTTTTATTTTTATTTCTTTTAATTGGAGGCTAATTACTTTACAATACTGTAGTGGTTTTTGCCATACACTGACATGAATCAAGCCATGAGTGTACATGTGTTCCCCATCCTGAACCCTCCTCCTACCTACATAACTTTTAAGTAGATGAGCTGGGAGTAAAATGCAGCTCTCTAGATCCAAACACTGTACTTTTCCTATGTCCCCTAGGTTCCTATTCCATTCAATGTTCCTCAGTGAAATGATGACAGCAGACAGGCAGCCTGTTACCTTTATGAATCTAAATTCTTGAGTATCTGTTATTGCATGAGTGAAGCACAGAAGTGACTGACTGCATTTTATTTATTTATTCATTTATTTATTTTGGTTGCACTGAGTCTTCCTTATTGCACAAAGGCTTTGTCTAGTTGTGGTGAGTCTGGGGCTATTCTTTGTTGTGGTGCTCGGGCTTCTCACTGTGGTGGCTTTTCTTGTTGCAGAGCTGGGGCTCTAAGATAAACTAGCTTCAGTAATTGTGGTTGTGGTGTGTGGGCTCAGTAGTTGTGGAGCATGAACTTACTTGCTCTGTGGCATGTGGGATCTTCCTGGACCAGGGATGGAAATGGTGTCCCTTGTATTGCGAGATGGATTCTTAACCACTGGACCAACACAGAGGGGAGCCCTGACTACATTTTTTATTTTCCTATGTACAGGGTCTGAATATGATCAGTCTTAAAAGCTCTACGGGCTGTACTCTTGTTAAAGTTCCATATCTTTTTCTTTTCTTTTCCAAGGGTACCCTTTCTTTAGCCATGGCCCGGTTCTTTTAGGAAATAAGTCAATGAGACAACGAGATGACACCCAAAAGCCTAAAAAAAGTGAAAATTAGATATCAACAAGGGGTCAGACATCACAATATATCAGAGTCAGAAATTTAAACTGCCAGGGTATGGAGGTGTTTTGATTTTAATGTTATAAAAGGAAATGCCATAATTCAGAGCAATTGGAAGGGGCAGAGATATAAAAGTGACATGGATGACTGGCAGTAGTTTCTCAAGGTCATGTCAAAGACATTACTCATTCTTGGACCATGAGTTTTTAAGACTTTGGAATATAAATTTCACATTAAGTTACCATATTGCTAAATTTTATTGTTTTTATTCTTTAGGTATTAAAAAAATGTCTGGTGTTGTATGCTTACCTGAGCTGCCACAGAACAATTCATTATCTCTAAATCAGCAATGTAACCTAAGATGGGATGTGGGAGTGAGGCTAGCAGGAAAAGGATTATAATAGGGAGGGGCAGGATGTGAGTGTGTGACTGTCTATTTTTCTACCTTTGTCTTATGGGTAGTAAGACCAGAAGCAGCCTTTGCTGTTCCCACAGTGATGTCTTTTCAGTTCTGGTACCATTCCTTACATCTGTTATAATTCTTTTTTGCTTGCATGGCGAAATTTAAATGGACATAAATAGTGCCCTTAGCAGAGTGAGTTGCCTGCATCATGTCCTCTCTTCAAGTGGGCTTCTTTCCCCTTTCTCCTGCTTCTTTTCATGATGCTACTATCTGCCTGACATTATCCTAGCTCCTCCAGTGGTGCTCCGGACTCGTCTATGATCAGGCTACATCAGAGAATGGCTCCCACAGTGAAGTCCTCTAGTTAGTTTAATCACCTGCAGAAAAAACCTCTACTGTTTTATCTACTGGTAAGCTTGTTATATTCTGGTTTATAACTTCAAAAATATTTAGGATTGTGTAAAGGAGCCTTAGCCCCTTTAAAAAGCAGCTTCAGCAGAGCAAGATGACACAGGCAGTGATGAAAACCAAAGCTGTTGAGAGCTACAGCTGTCTGGTCCTTTCGTATGCAGATTTATGGAACAAGGAGGGGATTTGAGAAGGAGATGAGGGAAGATTTGAGAGAGTTGGTAAACACACAGTGAAGAACAAGGGCTCAGGCTTCAATCTCCCAGGAAATGCAGGCTGACAAGGATTCAATAGCATTTACCACTGGACAGGACTTTTCATAATCCTAATAATGTGTTCTAGTCCAGTCTCCATATTTTACAGAGAGGGCAAATGCTTTGCTAAAGTTCACACAGCTAGCAGACACAGCTTCAGGACGCTTCTGAGGCCAACTGTCATGGTCTTTTCACTCACTCTTGCCCTGTGCTGGATAAAAAGATAGGTTGTCATTGTATGTGTATCCAGTGAGTGAATGACTGGATAAAAGAATTTATAATAACCAATGGGTATATCTTAAACATCTAGCATCATCCTGTACAATTTTAAACAAGCTAGGTACTGAGCTGAGAGAAGGCAGACAAGTAAGTCTTGTGGCACTGGCATTTTTATCTGGATGAAGTCACATTTATTTGATGGCTTAGTTAATGTGTGTGCCCACAAATGCCTGCACAGCCTTTAATAGGTACTGACTGTACCATGAGCCATATAAATGATTATGAATAAAGATAGGCAAGCAACTTCAGGTTAAAGTAAAAAGGTTGTTATAAATATTATGCTTCTCAAAAGCCATACAGTTCTTTTGATTTTTGGATACTTTTAAGATGGCATCTCATTTTCTGCAGTTTTCTTGATGGAATAAAATGTTTTACTTACAGTAATCGTTTCCTACTTATTTCTCAACTTGATCACTGCAATGCAATTCTGATGCCAACCATCCAGAGTTAGGGCAGATGTCCCTTCACTTCAGACACCAGCTGTAAGTTCAGAGGTCCCTAGACTACTCATACTTCAACTGGTTATAGATTTGGGTGTTTTCATTACCTTTTCAGGTTTGTTAATTCACTAGAATGACTCACAGACTTAAGAATTTCAGATTACAGATTTTTTATAAAGGATATAAATGAAGAGTGGTCAAAAGAGGAGACTCATAAGGTGAAATCTGGTAGCACCCTAAATATGAAGCTTCTACGTCCCCAGGCTTCAAATTTCCCAGCACGTCAATATGTGTCACTAACCACGAAGCTCACCTGAACTTCAGTGTCCAGAGTTTTTATTGGATGTCTCATTACAATGACATTTGTGGCTGAATCATAGGCCATGAGGTTGGACTCAATCTCCATCTTCCCTCCCCTCCTGGAGCTTGGACTGATCTTATATGTGGTTCAAAGCCACACCCCTCCAATCACAGACTAGATCTTTCTGACATGGCCAGGCCTCATCCTCATTAACATAAGCTATCTGGGCCCATCATGAATAACTAAGAGACCCTTTTCAGTGGGGAAAGTCCAGAGATTTAGAACAAATTCTGTATTATACAGTAATCATGTTACTCTATCACTATGCTGTTAAAAAATAGCTGTGTCAGTGATGGTCCTGACCAGCCAACCTTTGAATAAGAAAACTGACCCACTTGTGCTGCCCTTCAAGGAAGTTCTACTCTCTGGTCCCAGTCATTGGGATTTATCAACACCAGATCCCTTGATTATTAGTGAAAAACTGAGGTCCATGCCTTGCTGACTCACTACCACCACATAGGACAAAATATGGTACCACGTGGAGGAGTTGGTACTGCTGCTACTCCCCAGAAGAAGAGGGAGTTTTATACCTCCAACCACAATGCTCTTTTACTTCTCTGGCGTTCTCTTCCTATTGTTGTTTTTGTTCAGTTGCTAAGTCATATTGCTAAGAAGTGACGTCGCTCAGTCATGCCTGACTCTTTGAGACCCAGTGGACTATAGTTTACANACTCCCCAGAAGAAGAGGGAGTTTTATACCTCCAACCACAATGCTCTTTTACTTCTCTGGCGTTCTCTTCCTATTGTTGTTTTTGTTCAGTTGCTAAGTCATATTGCTAAGAAGTGACGTCGCTCAGTCATGCCTGACTCTTTGAGACCCAGTGGACTATAGTTTACAAGGCTCCTCTGTCCATGGAATTTTTCCAGGCAAGAGTACTGGAGTGGGTTGCCATTTCCTTCTCCAGGGGATCTTCCCAAACCAGGGATCAAACCCAGGTCTCCTGCATTACGGGCAGACTCTTTACTGTCTGAGCCACCAGGGAAGCCCATGGTTGTGTCCAACTCTTTGTGACCCCTTGGACTGCAGCATGCTAGGCTTCCCTGTCCTTCACTATCTCTCAGAGTTTGTGCAAACTCATGTCCATTGAGTCAGTGATGCCATCCAACCATCTTATCCTTTGCACCCTCTTCTCCTTTTACCCTCAGTTTGTCCCAGCATCAAGCTCTTTTCCAGTGAGTCAGCTCTTAGCATCTGGTGGCCAAAATATTGGATTTTCAGCTTCAGCATCAGTCCCTCCAGTGAACATTCAGGGTTGATTTTCTTTAGGATTGACTAGTTTGATCTCTTTGCTGTCCAAGGGAGTCTCAAGAGTCTTTTCCAGCATCATAGTTTGAAAGCATCAATTCTTAGTCACTCAGCCTTCTTTATGGTCCAGTTCTCACATCCGTACATGACTATTGGAAAAACCATAGCTCTTACTATATGAACCTCTATTGGCAAAGTGATGTCTCTGCTTCTTATTGTGCTGTTTAGGTTTGTCATAGATTTTCTTCCAAGGTGCAAGCATCTTGTAATTTCATGGCTACAGCACCATCTGCAGTGATTTTGGAGTGCTTCTCTTCCTATTCTAGGTTAACTGTTACACAACCCTTTTCATCAGCATTGTAAAATAGACAACAGTTATTAAATATAAGTAGCTAAGGCTTATTATTCACTTACTATGTACAAGATAATGTGTTATGTTCAGCATATACATTAGCACATCTAATTCTCAAAACATCCTTATGAGATGGGGACAGCTGAAGAGTGAACACATTATAAGGACTTAGACAGACCTTGTGTCTTAGTTTAGGGGAATTCTGAAGTAGACTCTGAGACAAGTAATTTATTTGCAAGAGAATCTCAGGAAACTTTTGGGGGTGGGGGTAAGGACATAATTTTGGATAGTCAATTTGGCCAATGAAGGGTATGCTATCAAGTAAGTTATCACTGTAGGAAACAACTTTGAACCCATTAGGAGAACCTGGGAGCCAGTGCTGTTCCTCCAAGGAGCAAGAGAGCTGGGGTATTTGTATACCAGTTTCTGTTCATTGGTGGTTGAGAGCTGATCCAGAAGGGAGTTACTTCCTAGGCAATTCTGCTGTGTCTCAAGAGCTGGCCAGGCAGGCAACAGAGGGAGGAGAAATGATCAGGAAAAGAAATGCAACTGTGGATTGGAAGTCAGTGTTAAGAGGCTGTTAACAAGGCACCAACAGCATTTACTGCAAGTAAGTTTGAATCCTGGTTCTGCCACTTAGGACTTTGGACAAGTTACTTAATACCTCTGTGTCCCAGTTTCTCATTTGTAAAATAGGGATATCAACACCTGCTTTATGGTAGTGTTAGGATTAAATGGGATCCTGAGTGTAAATTACCAGACATACAGCAAAGCCTCAGAAGTCATATGGTCTCATTAAATTGGTGTTTGATATATGAGTATCTCATTAATTGCCTGAGTAGTTCATTCAGTTATCAATTACCTGCATTTCCAGGAGGACTCTTACTGAGCAAGTAGCAATCATAAATATCCCAGCAGTTTTAGGCTTTGGGTGTCAAGTTCCAGAGCCCTGGACTCTATGCTGTTTAATTCGGAGTGATGGATGATGGCAGCATCCGCCCATACTTGCGGGCATGTGGCAGGAGTCACCTGCGGTGAAGTTTGGGATCTTTCAGTTGTAGGCTTGTGTACAAATAGGTTTTCCCAAATTTTCAGACTAACATCCCTTATTGGTCATTTTTTTCCCCCCACTGATTGCTATGCCTACATTATTAAGATTCTGGCACCTCAAGGGGCATCTCAGTTTAAAAGAATTATTTCATCTTTCCTCATTTCCTGGGCAAAAAGAATGCCAAGAAAGAGCAATTTCCCTGGAGTCCCCATGGAGAAAAATTTCTCTATGGCCAAGTTATAGTTATATACAGAATTTTGGAACATAGTCTCACATGGCTTATTGAAGATGGGAGGGTCAAGGATGACCTTGAAATGCTTAATTGTGGGAACTGTGTGTTGATTTCTTGTGACTTCTATAATCTAATTGACTATAGCTTTATAAACGTGGTACACTAAATAATGAAAATAGTAAGAACAATGAACCACATAACAAATTGTCTTTGCTGGTCATCCCAATTAGCAAGGTCCTGAAAGTAATTAGTCTAGGCTGAACAGAAATCAGGCAACAAGGGAGTGAAAAATTTAATCAAACTTGGAATTCTGACCTGTTAAACTAAAACAGGTTTAAAATCTCCAATTGTGCTACTCATCACTTTGGAGCCTGTTTACTTGAATAGACCTGGTAAATTTTCTTTCTTTTTTATTTTTTTAAATTATGAAAGCATGATAACACATTTACAGGAGACTTGGAAAATACAGAACAAAGTTGCATATAGTTCCACCATGTGTTGCAATTTTTTTTTGAGTAGATAAATTAAGGTTTTTAGTTGGCGTTTCAATATCAAACTCTCAAAAATTAATAGAATGACTAGACAGAAAAGTAGAAGGCTATAGTAGACCTGAAAAGCCCCAATTATCAACATAATTAGGATTTATACAATTTTCACACTACAGCAGGGTACAAATTCAAGTTCCCATAGACTATAAACCAGTGGAACATACCCAGGGACACAAAACGAGGTGTAAAAATTTCATGGTCTAAAGGTATTGAAATCATACAGGGTCTGTTCTCTCATCACTGTGGAATTATGTTTGCAATAAATATCAAAACATACTTGAAAATAATCCTCATATTTTCAAGTGCAATGTGACATTTATCGAGAGAGATCGTTGACGTAGCCATTGAAAGCTTCAGTAAAGTTGAAAGACTGAGAAAACACAAAAGGTGATTGAAAAGAAGAAAGCATTTAAATGAGCAATTAATATCAAAGATACTTAACCCCATATATTTGGAAATTAAATCAGACCTGGTAAATTTTCCAGTGAATAGACAAACTTTAAAAGGCAGAGTTTTCCATTTCATGTGATTGGTCTCAGGCCCATTCTGTATCATGTAGTCTGTCACATAGATGCAGACTGCAGTCTTGACAAAGTTTGGAGCTTTCAATGAAACAACTCTTTCCCAGCAATTCCTGTGGCCTGTGTTTAGGCACCCCTGATAACTTTTAATTTCTTTCTTCTGAGTTTTCTTTTCAATTTGTTTTCCTCTCCTTAACAAAGGGATTTCATTGTTGATGGACTATATAACCTCTTAGTAATTGTGTTTGTAGAAATAAGGATATTTCTGAAAAGTGAAGCAATAGAAATGGAGTTATAACATGGTAAATGAATGAAAAGTCCTTGTTAATATTAGTAATATTTATTGTTATGTTTCTTTTTTAAAAAAAATTTATAATTTTCATGGGGGAATTTTCAAGTCTATTCAAAATTAAACAGCAATTTCATTTTACCCAACATGAAATTTCAACAAAGTCGATTTTATTTTATTTTTTTAAATTGTATTTTTAAAAACTGAAATAGAGCTGATTTACAGTGTTGTGCCGGTCTCTGCTATACACCAAAGTGACTCTCTTTTTTTTATATATTCTTTTTCATTATGGTTTATCACAAGATATTGATTATAGTTCCCTGTGTATAGTAGGAGCTTGTTGTTTACCCACAACAAGATATATTTGAAATGTGAAAAGAGCCTCTGTAAATTTTCATGTCCATTTCCCCGAAGTAAAACCCTGAGTTACACTTTTCAACCCTATAAGAAATGTCTTAAGTCTTAGAGCTATTAAATTTTTAATTTGTCAGTTGTCTATGGATATGTTAGAATCTTGTTTCTTTCTTTTTTTTTACCCTGGGTCAAATATTGTCTTTGATTCTGTGTTTTCCTCTCTTTCTCTTCTTGTTGGCTGGTTCAGTCTTATACACCTGGGGCTTTTCATGGATTAGAAATGGCCCAGAACACATTACCTTCTCCTGACCCATGGAATGCTCCAAATCCCCCTTGATATGAAGACAGCAGCTGGTCGAGATGAGATGACCAGACTGGCCAACAACCTGGGACTGATTTACAAGGTCATCGAGGAAAGAACCATAGCTCTTCAAACTTTGCTTAACTTTAGGGGAAAAAGGTTTCCAGACCAGTGGAGGGTTTCCATTAGAGATTGGAGATGACGCTTCATTTCTTTGGGGCTAGTTTTTAGCCATGTGCCCATCAGAATATGCGCTTATTGTGAGTCATGAATGAGAGAGAATGAGTTGGGGACGCCAGAATATTATTCTTGTATTTCACTGGAACTATTTCTGCTGAGCTGCTCTCGCTTACTACCTCCTGTGCTACCACCTGCCAGAAGCAGCCCGCCTCATCGAAGTGCCGTCTGGCATTGCTGGAGCATGAGGGCCTTGGCCTCCCTGTGAAGGTGCTGTATGTTGGCACCGCGGGCCAGCAACCCCTCATGCTTGAACGTAGTTGGCATCCACAGGATGAGCAGGAGTCATTTATTTTCTGGTCCAAGGATTCTAACTAAACCATATCCACTTACTATGAAATCACCAAGTGATAGACAAAATATGCAGTCTTCAGAAATGCACGTTTTTTCTCTATTTAGAGAGTAATGTGTAAAGTATTGGTGAGCTAACATAGGACTATAATGTGTATGTGTGATACCGTCAGCTTTATTTTGACTTCTGTCAAAAATTTTTTAATTGTATTTTGGATACAGAGTGAAAGGGACATTGAAAAGCATCTTTCCAGTCTTTTGATGCAAATAGAGGTGAAGAGAAGAACTGTAAGTAAAAGGAGAAGTAAAATAGATTTGTTGGTAAATTTTGACAGCTACCCTGGTTAGGTCTAGTCAAAGCTTCAGCTTCAACAGTGAGCCTGTAGCAGTTGGAAAAGTTAAATATATTCACTTGTTCCCCAGCTTTGGGTTCCTGAATACAGAAAAAAAAAAAAAAAAAAAAAAAACAACCTTCTATAAGTGATCATTCATTTTTGCTATCACTTACTTGACTATCTAAATGAGTATGAAACCTATGATTTTGTAATATCTGTTGTGTTTTAATAAAAGTAGTCATCTACTGACTGCAGATAGTGCTGATTTATGATCCAAATGGGAGGAGACATCTTTTTCCAACATTCAGTTGTATCACTTAGCATCCTAAAGTTTCCTCTGTACAAAGTGCTAAGACATTGATTAGTGTGGATAAGCTTGCTGTTATAATAAATAGATCAAAGATAACTAATGGCATATGCAGATAGAAGTGTATTTTTCATTTCTGTAGAGCCCAAGACAGATCCAGGTGCCTAGGGGACCTATTTTACTACCTCCTTTGACATGGGCTCTGCTGACTTTCGATGACTTTGTGGGTATCATCGACAAGGAGGATCTGTTACCAGAGGATTTTTATGACCAGGCTTGGAATAGGCACATTTCTAGTGAGTCACTTTTTGCATACCATTGGCTGAAAGTTAGTCACGTGGTCATATCTGCAAGACAGGGTGGGATATATAGTCTAGCTGTGCATCTCAGCAGAAGAATAAATCTTCTTTGCCACATTGTCCCTCCTCAGTTAGTAGTATAGGAAGAATGGACTTCCCTGGTGGCTCAGATGGAAAGAATCTGCCTGCAACACAGGAAACACAGGTTTGATCCCTGGGTCAGGAAGATCCTCAAGGGAAAGGAATGGCAACCCACTCCAGTATTCTTGCCTGGAGAAATCATGGACAGAGGAGCCTGGCGGGCTACAGTTCATGGGGTTGCAAAGAGTAGGACATGACTGAGCAACTGGCACTTTACCTTTTTAGCATAGGAAGAATATGAAGACACAACCAACTATAATATGAGGTGGAGGCTGACATTCTACACAGTAAATATTTGGCAAGCATGTACATTCAAGGCTGGGTGCTCACACCAGACAGAATATAGAAGATGAAAAGATGCTAAAGTTTGCAATTTTGGAGGAAGGATACTGTGGTCATAGTGGCAGGGCTGGAATGTAAACAGTTTGAGGGCAGGGCTCTTGCTTGAACCGTTTACAGCAGAGTCCTTGGTTTCCAGCACACTGCATGCCATACCCTAGAAATCAGTAAATAGATGATAAGTTATTTAGTGAATAATTATTAGAATTAACATTATTATTAATAATTTAGTTATTAGAATAATTATTAGCATTATTCACTAAATAATTAACTCAGTAATTATTTGGTGAATAAATTCTAAGTCAAGGTAGATCATCTCTCAAAGTCAAAGAAAAGGATAGACTAGGCCTGGATTGTATTGCATTAGCTTTTGAAGCTGACATCACAACCACACAAAAGAAGGCAGCTAAAACCACTTACTAATGCCAAATATTAAAAAGCATTATCAAGGACATGATTTTTCCTCTTCATGAAAGCAGACTTTTCTGGACCTTGACTCTACATTTCATGCAAACTGAAAAACCTCGAGGGGAGGTGCTATAAGGAAGGTAAGTGTTTTCAAGCAGTAGCAGCCTTCTTTTATCACTCACCATATCAATAATATTTAAAAGACCCTCTAAAGACACACTTATTAGTAGACAAATGAGGTAATAAGAATTTCTTTTACTTAAGCATGGCTACCTACTGGATTTATCTCCCCAGTATGGGTCATTACCAATGTCGTAAGTGATTCCAGAAAAGACTTCTGCCATCATTACCAAGTTTTTATTAGCAATTGAAGAGTAGGGAATGTGACAACAGATTTTCTGCTCAAGTCTGCATGTTTCTCATCATCCCATATCCTCACTGACTGCAGAACCAAGACCATTTTGTGTCTTTTAGATTCTGAAAGCTGTTCACTCTACTTCCTAAGCAAATATCTTTAGGTTTGTGGTGTGTGCATGCGTGCTCAGTTACTTCAGTTGTGCCGGACTTTGTGATCCTATGAACTATAGCCCATCAGGCTCCCTTGTCCATGGGATTCTCCAGGCAAGAATACTGGGGTGGGTTGCCATGCCCTCTTCTAGGGGAATTTTCCCAACCCAGTGATCGAACCCTCATCTCATGTTTTGTTTCCTGCATTGGCAGGCAGATTCTTTACCACCAGCACCACCTGGGAAGCCCCAGGTCTGTCTGTGGAACCAAAATCCAGTGCACTCAGTAAACACATGGTGTGAAATTATGGGTGTCACTGGAATGAAGGAATAAGGATTAGGATTTGGGAACTTTAACTATTACTGATTTGTCTCTAGAATATACTCCAGATGGGATTTGTATGATTCCATTCATCGTTCCAAACAAGGATGAATCTCAGAGTTATTTCACTGACTGAAGGAGTAAAGTAAAAAAAAGAACATACTGTATGATTCCACTCACATAAAATTCTAGAAAAGGCAAACTGTAATGACAGAAAGAAGGTAAATGATTGCGTGGGGTGGGGTGGAGTTAGGGATGAATTACAGAGGGAAACTTTGGGGGATAGATATGTGTGTAGTTCTGACTGGAGTCTGGTTTCATGGATGCATATGTGTGTCAGTTCAGTTCAGTTCAGTCACTCAGTCGTGTCCGACTCTTTGCGACCCCATGAATTGCAGCACGCCAGGCCTCCCTGTTCACCACCAACTCCCGGAGTTCACTCAGGATCATGTCCATCGAGTTAGTGATGCCATCCAGCCATCTCATCCTCGGTCGTCCCCTTCTCCTCCTGCCCCCAATCCCTCTCAGCATCAGAGTCTTTTCCAATGAGTCAACTCTTCGCATGAGGTGGCCAAAGTACTGGAGCTTCAGCTTCAGCATCATTCCTTCCAAAGAAATCCCAGGGCTGATCTCCTTCAGAATGGACTGGTTGGATCTTGCAGTCCAAGGGACTCTCAAGAGTCTTCTCCAACACCACAGTTCAAAAGCATCAATTCTTTGGCGCTCAGCCTTCTTCAGAAGTGGTCAAATTACCCAGCCTATAGAGGAGCAGTTTATTTTACTTTGGTCATATCTTAATAAATTGGGAAGTGTTCTTCAAGTAATACCAATTGTATACTAACAAACTGATCTTTTGTTCCTTTTTGGGTGGCAAGGCATTTGGGGGTGGTGGTGGTATTTAGTTGCTCAGTCCTGTCTGACTCTTTGCGACTCCATGGACCGTAGCATGCCAGTCTCCTCTGTCCTTCACTGTCTCCCAGAGTTTGCTCAAATTCATGTTCATTGAGTTGGTGATGTTGTCTAACCATCTCACCCTGTTACCTTTTCTTTACCTTCAATCTTTCCCAGCATCAGAGTATTTTCCAATGAGTTGGTTCTTCACATCAGGTGGCCAAAGTATTGGAGCTTCAGCTTCAGCATCAGTCCTTCCAGTGAATATTCAGGGTTGATTTCCTTTAGGATTGACTGATTTGATCTCCTTGCAGTGCAAGGAACTCTCCAGCACCACAGTTTGGAAGCATCAATTCTTAGTCACTCGGCCTTCTTTATGGTCCACTTCTCCCATCTGTACATGACTCCTGGAAAAACCATAGCTTTTATTATACAGACCTTTGTCGGCAAAGTGATGTCTCTGCTTTTTTAATACACTTGGACCCTCAAAGAATCAAGTGTCTTTTAATTTCATGGCTGCAGTCACTGTTTTTCCCTTTTATTCTTCCCCTGAAATGTCCTTCCCCTCCCAATTTTCATCACTCTGTAACTTAAAAAACTCCATACATTTGATTAATCCATACATTTGATAGATCTCCATACATTTGATAGAAAGTTTTAGAAACTTTCTATTCTGCTTCTCCTGCTCTGATCTCAATGTTTTTCTGATCGTATTTGTAATACTTCTCATTCCACTAATGGTGAGTGTACGCTTGGTCCCTATTTTAAAAAAAAATTTGTTTATTATTTATCTATTTGGTTGAGTCAGGTCTTTGCTGCAACACACAGACTCTCTAGTTGTGGTGGTTGGGCTTAGTTGCTCCGAGGCATGTAGGATCTTATTGCCTGACTAGGGTTTGAACCTGTGTCCCTTGCATTGCAAGGTAGATTCTTAAACACTGGACCACGAGGGAAGTATTTATAGCTTGTTCTATTAAATCACAGCTTTCTTAGTTATGACTTCCTCCAGTCACATCTCAATGATGTGAAAGATATGGGGAATAATTTTTACAGAAAAGGTGGCATATTTTCCAACCACTGACAAATCTGAGAATACCTCTCTCTTTTTTTATATGAAAAAAATGACATGAATGACAGGTTGGAAAGGAGGAGGGAAGGAAAATACACTTGAATATCTGGTATATTCTAAGCACTTGAAAAAGCCATTGTCTCCTGTATTTCTTCTATCAACTCTCTGAAATATGATCTCTATTTTACATGTGAAAATTGTTAATGCTTAGAAAGATGAAATATTTTGTTTATATACCTAGCAAGTCAAAGAACAAGGGATGTGATTCCAGCCCTGGCTGTTGTGCTCCAAACCCCTGCACTTTCCTCTACATCACACTTCACTGTGATTTGTTTTCATGTGTAGAGCCATCAGTTGGCCGGCCCTTGCCTTCCTCAGGCCCTCTCAGCATCAGACATGGATGTCCTCACCCTGCTGATTCAGAACCACTCTCAGATCCTCACCAGGCAATCTGTTAGCAGCCTCTTTACTAGAAGAAGCTGGAATAATACCATCAATCACTAGCATCGACAGTGCTAGGCATGGTGCCAAATGTTTTACTATTTAAGTACATAATTTCTATTTTCCAGACAAAAAAACCTGAGGCAGCCTATTATCATCTAGGTGGTGGAGGCAGGATTAGCCTTTGTCTCTCTGACTCCAAAGCCCATGCCTCAACCAACATGTTATTTTTGCCTTCACAGAGTCAGTATTTGGTGTCCTTGGGCATACATATGCCTGCCTAATCAAATTCTTCCATTATTTTCCATTGTGTTGGCTTATAAAGACTGATTGAATCTCTACCTTGGCACTCTGATAAGCTCTCAATTCCTCCTGTTGAGTTTGGAACTTAACCCTGAATTTCAGCTCATTTTGTTGAATGTCATGCCTGACCTTTCCATTATTTCGGTGTCATACTTTCTTCTTTCCATTATTTTTCGCTGTGCTCTACACATTCAGCCCTTGACTGGGGGCACTGGATCTGGTAGACCCTGCTTGTCTTCTAGTATTTCCATTGGTTAGAATTTTTCTTTCCTTGTTATAACTCCCAGATTGGACTAGTTTGGATATCTTGTTGAGACTCCATTTGAGGCATCACCTCCACAGCCAGGTTTAGTCTCCTTGTCTTTGTTCTCCATGTAGTCGGTGTACATGAGTGAAATCTTTTCCTGGTAATTTGAAAATAAGATGACCTTAGAGCATGACTGGTAATAATGAACCCCAAAGCTATTCAAAGCAGGAATACACATAGACTCTACTTGTCAGTGGGTTCATGAGGATGGCTGGTCCTAGAAATATACAATTGTTTATAAAATGAAACAACTTCAATTAAATTATGCATTGAGAATGAAAGAGAAAAGAGTAATCCACAAGCTGTATGGAAGAGGAAAGTCAAACAAACAAGAATTTGTCATTGTTTACCCCACATTTAACAAAAGGAGAAAGACAAAAATATGTGGTCATTCCACTGAGGACTAGAGATAGTGGTTTACCGGGTCTTGATGAAATTACCCCTGTTGACTATGAAGCTTCTTTTTCTTCAGTTCTAGTTACAGAAAGAATCTGATGGTTAGGAGATTAGACTCTCAGATGTCTTTTTAAAGAGAGGTACTCTAGAGAAGGCCAATACTACAGGCAGTAGAAGAAAGTTTCTCTTATTTTGATAAATTTGTTTTCTTGCGTATATAGAAGGATAGGCATCATCTGGGGAAAATGTTATATTTAAGGTATTGTAACAAAATTGCACCTGAAAACCAACAATGCAGATGGTTAGACACTGAGACCCCAGTTACCATATCAAGGCATCGCCACCTCATGGACTGTCTTCTGAACGTGTCCTCAGTCACTCAGCTGTGTCCAACTCTCTGTGACCTCATGGACTGTAGCCCACCAGGTTTTTCTGTCCATGGGATTCTCCAGGCAAGAACACTGAGTGGGTTGCCATTTCCTTCTCCAGGGGATCTTCTCGACCCGGGGATCAAGCTTGTGTCTGGCGTCTCCTGCACTGGCAGGCAGGTTCTTTACCACTGCACCACCTGGGAAGTCCCCATGCAACACTTGATCTTAGTCAAAAGGTCTTCTGTTTACTACTGCTTACTGTTTATTACTCTCTAGTTCTCTTCGCAATGAAAATATAATCCAGTGGCACTTGCTTTCCTTTCTCCACTGCGCTTTGCCACTGGGGCTCTGAATGCTTTGCATTTCATTCCATGAAAAAAGTTATACACAGAAACATGAAAATGCAGTCTGTGGATTGAAGACGAAGTCTGAATTTAACTTAATTAATAACTAGATTCTAGCTTGAAACTGAATGGTGTCTGACTTTGCAGTGTAGCTGCAGCACTAATTCTCAGATCTCACAGGGCTCTCTTGACCTGGGGCTGTTTATAACCTCTGTGTGCCCAGTAGCTCAGTCATGTCCAACTCTTTGAAACCACGTGGACTGTAGCCTGCTAGGCTCCTCTTGTCCATGGAATTTTTGGGGCAGGAATACTGGAGTGCGTTGCCATTTTCCTCCTCCAGGGAATCCTCCTGACCCAGGGATATTTTTGTACTTGACTCTTGGTTATAATGGCAGTTTAATTTTGTTTCTAGAGATACATGACAGTGAGAATTATTCATCTTTAGTTTTGACATTATTTCCTCTTTAGGCCAGAAGTTAATCCTATGAAAATTTAACACCAATATCAAAACATCAACATCAAAAAAGAAAAATAAACTTAGATATTGAGGTAGGGAAATGTAGACACTGATGGGGTCCTTGGGTCCTGCCTTTGACATAGGTGAGGACTCAGCTAGCGGTGGCACTGTGCTCAGTCCTACCCTTCTTCAGGCTGGGTCCAAAGTCCAGTGCCATAGCCACCTGGCTCAGCTTACTCCTGTCACCCACTGATTGGCTAAAAATAAGAATCCTGGACGATAAATAGCACAGTGCCCCAAGAAGTATCTCAAGCATTACTGAAATATCACTTTGACTAAACTACTTGACTCAATGCTGTTGGCTTTCTAAGAGGAGAATTGAGTTTAAAGTATCATACTGCAGTAAACGAATCATTATTTTNAGTCCAGTGCCATAGCCACCTGGCTCAGCTTACTCCTGTCACCCACTGATTGGCTAAAAATAAGAATCCTTTTTGATAAATAGCACAGTACCCCAAGAAGTATCTTAAGCATTACTGAAATATCACTTTGACTAAACTACTTGACTCAGTGCTATTGGCTTTCTAAGAGGAGAATTGAGTTTAAAGTTTCATACTGCAGTAAACGAATCATTATTCTTCAACCTCATTATTCCTCCTCACCTCAGCACCCTCAGACACTCCCTTCAGAATGACACAGTGTCACCTAGGAAGATCCAAGAATGAGAAGGAGGGATGCAACAGAACTGGAGAGTTTCCAGGACTATCTTTCCCTTGTTAATTTTGAGCCATTTCCACTTGCTCGGTCATTTCCATGAACAGGAGGAAAAATAGGCTTTGTTGTATGAATAAAGCCCATTCATTGAGACTATAAATTCTGACAGCATGTCATGGTATTAAATATTTGAAAATCTGAGTATAATATTAATATAAACATGCCATTTTTTTTGTTTCACTTCTCTTTTCACTATATACAGCTCTACGTAGCATTCGTGATGTTGAAATTTACTGATATTTTGGTCTAGTTTCCAAGAATGTGAACTCCTTAAAAGAGTTAAGACTGTTTAGGTCACTGCTTTAACCCCAAAGACTCACTCAAGAAATCTTTACTGAGAGAGTCACTCTAAAAAGGATATTCTTACAAGGCAAATAATTAAAAATATTTAAACAATACCTTATTGCTAGCTTGTAAAGTAATTCCTCAACAGATTTAGTAAATGAGACAAAACTATTGAATAAATTATAGTGTTAATTTTGGAGCATGGTTCAAATTTAAATCATGGCGTATACTTTAAAAATTCTAGCCTATAAATAATGATTTTCCTAGAATATATTTGGGGCAGTTCTCATGTTTAGAAATTTAATCAAATTATTTATTTAATTTGCTATGGACACCATAATGCAAGGCCACACAAATTTATTCTCTTGTAGTTGTGGAGGTCAGAAGTTGGAAATCAGTTCCACTGGGCTGANGCTAGCTTGTAAAGTAATTCCTCAACAGATTTAGTAAATGAGACAAAACTATTGAATAAATTATAGTGTTTAATCTTAATTTTCCTGTCCCTAGTTTTCTGTCTTCTTTTAAGAACTGTGTACACTGATTTGGTATGCTTTCCCAACAACTTCGGCATTTTGTTAATTTTTGTAAGAAAAAATTTTGGAGCATGGTTCAAATTTAAATCATGGCGTATACTTTAAAAATTCTAGCCTATAAGTAATGATTTTCCTAGAATATATTTGGGGCAGTTCTCATGTTTAGAAATTTAATAAAATTAATTATTTAATTTGCTATTGACACCATAATGCAAGGCTACACAAATTTATTCTCTTGTAGTTGTGGAGGTCAGAAGTTGGAAATCAGTTCCACTGGGCTGAAGCCAAGGTGTCATAAGGACGGTTACTTCTGGTGTTTCCAGGAAAGAACCCATGCCTTGCTTCTTCTAGCTTCTTAAGGCTCCTTACAATCTTTGGTTTCTCCCTCCTTCCTTCATCTTTAAAACCAGTAGTGCAGCATCTTTCTTCTGTTATCATATCACTTTCTTCTTCAGAAGTCAAATCCTCCTCAACCTTCTCTTCTAAGAAAACTTACGATTACATTTACTACCCACTCCTATAATCCAGGAAAAGCTCCCTATCCCAAGATCTTTCATTTAATCATGTCTGCAAAGCACATTTTCCCACATAATGTAACATCCTCAACTTCCAGGAATTAGGACCTAGATACTTGGCTGAATGGGGAAGGGGGAGAAGGTGTCCATTATCTAGCCTGGCTTACCATTCTCTATTAACTTAACTTCTGTACTGAATCTGTGATGCTCTTCTAATAAACAAGTTTTAAAATATGTACTAAGACATTTATTTCTACTGATCCTATTCACTACTTGGTGTTTTAATGAATTAAATAATTTTAATAAAACATGCTAAACTGTATTTTCATGGGAGATGCAAAGTTTTATTATGGCGTCATCTCCAGCACATGCTGACTCAGTTCTTAGTGGTGGGACTGAGAAGGTCAAGGGCTGGAGAGCGGGTTAGTTTAGTCAGTATATTTCTCACACCTCAGATACCAGCAACAAAGACTGATGTGATTTATTTCCTTCTTCTGATAGCTCTCCCCTTCTGTTAGCTTTTTCATTCGTGGAAGATGAAAATGATGAAACAGAAAACATATGTTTACTCAATTTTACATCCCCCCGTGGACTGATACATTGTTCTGAATATGTCATACCCTGCAGACTGTCCTTCTCTCTCTTTCCCAGGCTGTCTCTGAGCCTCTGAAAAGCTCTATCGAGTCTCTCCTTCACTGATAGTACTTTCTTAGCCTTCAGATTGTAGCGGGAGAATCCCTGTCTAGGGAAGTGTCTGTAAACCCCTCCCACGTCCCTGTTGCTCTCCGGTCACTCATCCTACTGAATCACGGGTGGTATCTATTCATTCATCTGCCTTTGCTTCTAGGTTGTGTGCACCGTGAGGTACTGGAGAAGGAAGTGACAACCTACTCCAACATTCTTGCCCGGAAAATCCTATGGACAGCCAAAGGGGTCGCAGAAGAGTTGGACACGACTTGGCAACTAAATAACAATAAACCATAAGATAGGGACTATGCCCTTCAGACTGTAATATCTAACATTCTACCTGGCACAGAGTGGATGTTCACTAAATATGCGTGAATAAGCAAAGGTTCGTTTAGTAATTGTGTGCTGACTAAATGAAGGAAATTTCATTTACTGATGAGTTTCCTAACTTTTCTAACATTGTGACTGTTGACACACGAATGTTCCATAGACTGTGAAGTACAGTAGGAAGATCGGAAAAAATTTATCATCTATCAGTGTTGATATTATGAAAACATAGGTTTATAAAATATTTTATATATCTTGGAGGTGGGATCATATGAATTGCATCTTACATTGACACATGAATTTGTGGTTCTGTCCAAATGGGGTAGTCAAGATGGAATGGATATGTGCCAATATCCCTCTGAAAAGAGTCTCAGCACATCATATAGGTTCCATCTAAGAACTCTGACCAAGGAACTAATTTTGCATAGGGATACTAGAATTATATCTGTTAACCATACACAACTAAATAAAATTTTACTTCTAATGAAAGCACTTGTTGCTTAATACTTAGCTAAATGGATAAGTATACTTCAAAATAATCCTTGTAGACTCTCAGAATATCAGACTATGAGGGACTGTAAAAATCACTGATTTTATTATGTGTGTTATTTTTAAGATGAAGACCCTGTGGTGATAGGATATTGACTTGCTCCCAATCAGAGTCACACCTGGAACTAGAATTCAGTCCTCCTGCCTAGTTAGTCTATTGCCATCTCTACTACACCAGAGTAAAGTCATTTAAACCCAGTTTTCAAACATCATGCTGCTGCTGCTAAGTCACATCAGTCATGTCTGACTCTGTGCAACCCCATAGATGGTGGCCCACCAGGCTCCCGTCCCTGGGATTCTCCAGCCAAGAACACTGGAGTGGGTTGCCATTTCCTTCTCCAGTGCATGAAAGTGAAAAGTGAAAGTGAAGTTGCTCAGCCATGTCCGACTCTTCGCGACCCCATGGACTGTAGCTTACCAGGCTCCTCCATCCATGGGAATTCCCAGGCAAGAGTACTGGAATGGGTTGCCATTGCCTTCTCCATCAAACATCATAAGGTCTTCCCAAATTCTAAACCAGATATAGAATATGCATTATTCTTCACCTTGTGGTAAGAATAGAACCATGGAAAGAATACCAGGTTGGGATCCCACAACTTGGGATATATGAGTGGAGGTTTGGTGTGACAGCCCACAGAATTCACCCTAGCCCACTGAGGAGGAAAGGAAGTCCCCCAAACACTGAAGAGCAGCCGCTATAAGGTAGCTGCTGTCTTTGTCCCAAACAGGAAGCTGCTGAACTAGAAAACTGCTCAACAAAACAAGAAGTTGCCACCATGACTGCTGGCTCCAAAATCCTGCTGCTTTTATCACGGTCTGATATGCTGCAATGGATACCCTGCAACCTGCCTCTCTCTCTTTCTGCAACTCAGATCTCATATTTATGCATCTGAATGGCAGTGCCTAAATCTTTCCCAGAACCCTCACTTCCACAAAGGAGTCTGGGAAATGATGTTTTCAGCATCAGAGAGAGGCCCACCAGAGTGACTGATGAGTCAGCCAATCCCTGGCACCCAACACACTGGTTTTCATTTTTCTTGGATATTCATGGGACAAATTTAACCTCTTTAAGCCCCAAATAAGACAATGGATGTGAAAGCAGTTTGCTGCAAAAGATGCAAAATGCCAGTCATTTAGTATTATACTCTGTGCCGTTTGTACCCTCCTAGTTACTCCTCCCTCTGTTTAGATTATGTGGAGCTCTAGTAGGATGAAGTACAACTATCTTACTAGAATACCACCCTTTTATCCAGTCCCAGAATATATCTGCCCATGAAAATAGTACCAAAGGGAATGGGGAATATGATATCTTTAGCTTGGACTTATTTCCATGGCTAAGTTTAGAAAAGTGTTTTAATGAGTGTTCTTGTTAGCAGGCTATAGCTTAATGCCATTTGGCTCTCCCTGAAGACTCTTCTAAAATTATTCCTGATCTTGAGACATTTTACTTTAAAGTAAGTTGGCATGATCTGAGTCTTCAGATGGTTCATTAATTGCCTGGTCCTCACCTTAGAAAACTTAACTGGTGTCCTTTAACACAATTTTGGCCTGTTCAGAATATTTTAAAACCACAATGAGAGTCTCTCTTGCTGATCAGGGGAAGCAGACCCTGCATTTGAACACTTCCCATTTTCTAGTGGTTTGGGCTGTCTTGTGTCCTCTCTAATGGTCCATTGACCTTAGGTTTCTTCCCTTTCTTCACAGTTACCTTCCCCCCGCTTCCCACAGTCTTTGCCATGACCTCCCTCCATTATTTGTGTTTCTAGGGCTATGCAAAATAAAAATATCAAGTACATCCCTACATATGCTTTTTAAATTCTCTTGGATAATGAGCCATCGTTATCGTGGGTGAGAAGGATGATCACTGATTCATTTTGTGGGGAAAACATGACACAAATGAATTTTCAGCATTGGCAGGTATTTGTACTTCTGCTTCCCTGTGCTTAAAATAATACTTCTTGCCATTTGAAAAATGTATTCAACACCATGATTTGTAAATATTGCTTATAAGGATTATCAAACTTTCTGTAAAATATAGGTTATCTCAACTGCGATTGCACAGCAATCCATCTGAACTCTTTCTGGTGGTGCTCTGCTTCTTGGGCAGTCTTGCTGGCCTTCTATTCACCTGTGCATAAAACAAGAGGAGTTTCATCTCTAATGTTCTAACAGGCTATGAATCAATGATTGTTTAGCTACCCAGTTAAAAATATGATGACTCCTTCTAATGTTACCAATCCAACCCTAGATAAAGATATTAGGGTAGAAGATTACAAAGACATGACTAAATTCTCTTTCTCTCTTTCTCCTCCCTCTGCTCTCTACTCCTTCCAGCTATCTCTTCTCCCTCCACTAAAAGATTCTAAGATGAAAAAGATAGATCATTAAGGGTGGTCTTTCTTTACATGATCAGAGCTGGCCATGGACAGGGCCATTAAGAGCTAAGAGTGGAATTATTTTTGAGTCTTCCTCTTCCTGAAAGGAAGGAACAGGACATCTCTCGCCAGAACAAGTCAACAGGGCAAGTTTGCACCCTCTTCCTTAGCCTGGTAGCTCATCTCAAGCAGTTACATATTCAAATAAATCTGTCAGGAACAAGAATCTGGTGCTTGAGTTCCTACTCGGCCTGATGACATTGATTTGTGAGCATAATGCTCGGCTGCGGGATGTGTGACAGATAAATTTTATCAAAATTAAGGCACAATTAAACATTTCATCTTCCTAATTACTGGCTGTAGATTCAGCCTGATGACCATGTGCTGTAAGGAATCAGCGACCATTACACATTTTAATGGAGCACAGCTGTCTTACAGCTTGGTAATATTTGCACAGTGCCACAGAACTGTAATTTATGATAAAAAGAAAAAATGTGTATTGGCGCTTTTTTGCCAAAATAGATTAGGGATTCATATACTTTAATGAGATTTGGACCTAGTCTTGGATTATCGTTATAAATGATTTATGTGCTTGTTGGTGGACTCCTGGAGTTCAGAGTTGATTTGTGTTTGGGTCTACCAATATGGAATTCAATATTTATGACTGAGCCAGTGTCTATCACTTTCCCCTCTTTTCCCTTTCTTGTGTGTCTCTGCATTTCTTTCGGCTCTCACAGAAGGACAGATGGGAAGGGAAACAAAGCAAAAATGCAAGGGCAGGAAAGGCCTTGTTGAAAACAACTGTAGCTTTTGTAAAACTCATGGGGATCAAGTTTAGGGGAGGGGGAGGTGCTGCTGATGGCAGGAGCAGTGGCAGCCCTGTGGGCCTCTCTGCATCAGCCCCAGCCTTAGGTGCAGCCACAAAAATCCACACCCACTAGGGCAGAGCAGCAGATGGACCCATAAGGAGGAAACCTGACTGCAAAACTGGCCTTGGCTCTTCTGAGAAGGGAGGTGACTGACAGTTAAACTCCCCTCCTCTGTTTCTTCATTTGTAACACAAGGGGGAAAGTCTCATTTCACCTCATTAACTGGAATTCAGAATAGTACTACTAGGGATGATGGTCAGTTATTTATAATTATAAAAGGCAATGTGGCAGAGTAGCATCTCCTTACTACTGCTGTAAGCACTTTCAGGCTGTGAATTTGACACCACTTGCTGTTGGTGTGGGGCTTCCCAGGTGNGGAATTCAGAATAGTACTACTAGGGATGATGGTCAGTTATTTATAATTATAAAAGGCAATGTGGCAGAGTAGCATCTCCTTACTACTGCTGTAAGCACTTTCAGGCTGTGAATTTGACACCACTTGCTGTTGGTGTGGGGCTTCCCAGGTGGTGCGCTTGTTGTGAAGAATCAGCCTACCGATACAGGAGACATAAGAGATGTGGGTTTAATCCCTGGGTCAGGAAGATTCCATGGAGGAGGAAATGGCAACCCACTCCAGTGTTCTTGCTTGGAGAATCCCATGGACAGAGGAATCTCATAGCGTCAGACACAACTGAAGCAACTTAGCATGCGCGCATGCCTGCACTGTTGGTACATGCCTCTTTATCACCATTCTTACCTAAGGGGGGAAAGAAAACCACTTAAAAGTGCATATATTTATGAATGAACTGCTTTCAATAGATCGGTCACCAGTAAGGTCATGAGCAGTCTTAACATGTACCCAGAAACTGTATGTAAGCTGTCTGTACCTGGTGCCTACTTGTTAATAAATTGAGGAGTGTCTGTAACTTGTTATATCTGCTTAGTAATTATGATGATGATTCAGTTTGTCCAGGCACGTGGATGCCATTATCTCCAATCCTCCTGATATGAAAAAGATGCCTATCTCTTCAAAAATATGTCTTTTCAGAAAGCATGCTGTGGATGAGAGAAAAAGGCGAGATACCAGAATCTACACGAATCTGCTCAATTTAGGTGTTAACTTGCCTACTGAAAACAGAGAACATATCCTAATGAATTCAGAGGGCCTAAATATATATCTGTAACAGGGAAAGAAGATTCCATCTTTTTATCATCCTGATCTTCTCCAGGCTTGATTTATTTCAGCACTCAGATGCTGGAATGTTTCATGCTGTACCAGGTTGCATATGCTTGTACACTAATTCTCAATTGCCGTATGCAGTTTGTGACAACCATCTGCTTCGACCTCCCTTTCAGTTCTTTCTCCCACTCAGCCCAGCTGAAGGAAAAATATGGACAGAAACAACTTCTGCAGGGAGATGAAAAAGTTAATAGGAGAGTTAAAGTTACACTGTGTGTCTGCCTTTCTCACGGGTGTGCTCCTGCAACTTATGCTCCACTTATCAAATATTTGAAGTGCAAAGCCTGACACTTAGCAGAAAGCTGTAAAAAATGCCATGTTTTTCCCTCTGACAGTCTTGGCTGTGGAGGAAAGGTAATAATAAAATATGTACATCTAGTGCACATGCCGACGCTGGAGCCCACTTGGGCTGCCCTAGCACCCAGACTTACAGTATGTGGCACCTTGTCACTTACCAGAGGGAGGCGGAGGGCAGGGGGCATTGGAGGGGGCAGAAAGGAAGAGATAGGCAAGCATATTTTGAATGCCTTAAAAAAATCAACAACACTTTTTGGAGTTCCTAAAAATTATGGACTTGGAATATAGGAGAAAGAGCCCTCATAATTATGGAGCTCTGATCCTATATCTTTTTGTATGGAGCGTGATGAGAGAAAACAGGGAAAGGTGTCTGAGAATTTTAAAACAGACATTAAGTTTGTGTATTTGTATTGTTTGAGAGAGAGTTTTTTTTTTTTTAAGTACTGGAGTTGCTAGAAAACCTACCACTGTCATAGAAATGGTTGTATTTGTTATAAGTGATCAAATCAAAGGCACTGCCAGTTGTGCCACACCTGATCTGGTGAATGCAGAAATGTGGAATAAATAATCAGGTCTCAAAATCAGTGAAGAATCAGTGAAGAGTTATCTTTATCTACGTCTATCTATCTACTTATTAATATCACCTATCTCTATATATTCAGTACTATACCTAATCTGTATCTGTATTTCATTAAGGTGATTAAAGGGTTAAAGTATGGTATTTAGACCTTTGGAGTTCCCAGATGGCAATGGTGATGGCACAGTGGTGCAGCTAATGCAGGAAGCACAAGAGACGTGGGTTTGATCTTGGGTCAGGAAGATCCCCTGGAGAAGGAAATGGTAACCTGCTCCAGTATTCCACGGAGCAGGAACCTGCTCCCGGAAAATTCCACGGACAGAGGAGCCTGGTGGGCTATGGTCCATGGGGTTGCAAAGAGTTGGAAACGACTGAGCACACACACACACACACACACACACACACACACACACACACATTTAGACCTTTCATACCATATCATATGTCCAACTATAAAAACAAAAGAAAAATGACCTTGGGACCGTAAGAAGAATGGATGGCACAGGACATTTATGGAAGAAGAACGAAAGAAGAAATAACTGGAGGATGAGAAAGGAGCGAGGAAAAAACTGGATGTGTAGAGAGAGGCTAGAAAAGCATCTGGAGTAATACTGGTATAATCAGAAGACTGATATCAGAGCCTCTGCTTGCCAAATCGTTAATATCTCTAAGACAGGAAAAGCACAAAGCAAGACCATGAAATCAAACAGGCAGATAAAGAAAGAAGAAATGTCCCGGATAGAGGGCTGATGACTTTCAGATGGAATCAAGTATTAAAACTTGGTGAATCATTACTAAAATAGGCAAAATACAAGTTCAGTGTGTTCTTATGCTGTCTGAACCACCAGATTCTGTCTAATTATATAACTGATCAATTCTTAAAGCCACAAGCCATGCAAATGTCATTTGTTGCATTTTACCTTTTCCTTTTAACTTAGTGTTTCATTGGAAGAATTTCGGTAAGACTACATTAGAATCAGATTGTAGGGCTGGAATATATTCTTACAGTTAACTGAGAGCATTTTAGAATTCTTTAAAGAGATCCAAAAGTAATAGTTAATGATCAGTTATGTAATGGTAAAGAGCATGGGCTTTTGAATGAGACTAGGATAAAATTCAGGTCGAGTTCCGCCTCTGCTATTTGTTAGCTTCTGAGCTTAAGCCTCAGTTTCTCTATTTGTGAAATGACTAAACAGAGCACCTATTTGATTGTTATTGGGACAAAGTGAGAAATGTAAATCACCTGGCACAGTGATGAGTACATAATAAATGCTCAAAGAATGACAGTTATCATTGTCAAAAGTCTGGAGGGAACGAATGAGAAAACAGCTCCATGGAAGGGAAATCCTGAGGAAAAGACCTAGGGTAGTTTGTGATTGAATGGGACAGGGTTTTTTCTCAGGCAGACAGACACGTGAGATGTTAAATTTCATTATTCAATAAAGTGTGATCTTTTGTCATATGACAGTGGAACTTAAATAGGAGGGTTATGCATGCCTTTGGTTCTTCTGTGAATATTCTCTGAAACCATAGCATGTTGTTCCATCCCTGGAATTACAATTGCTTCTCTACCATGCCAAACTGGTTTATCTTAAGCTTTTTGCTACCTTTTGTTCATTATGCTTGAGACCATCTGAAGTGTAAGTGTATATACATATCGCATGAATGCACGCTCAGTCGCTTCAGTAGTGTATGACTCTTTGTGACCCCTTGGACTATAGTCCACCAGGCTTCTCAGTCCATGAAATTCTCATGGCAAGAATACTGGAGTGGGTTGCCATGCCCTCCTCCAGGGGATCTTCCCGACCCAGGGATCAAACCCGCGTCTCCTGCATTGCAGGTGGACTGTTTACCAACTGAGCCACCAGGGAAGCCTGTGTGTACATATTACGAGCATGACTATATTGGAACATGTATTTGTTAAAATTTTTAAGAATCTTTTGTAATTTGGATTTTCAAATTATTCTGAAATAATCTTAATTTTTAAATATTTTAATTTTTCTATTTTGTTTCTTAGTCTCTTCCAGAAGTGCAAAAGCTTGCTCACCCTCATTTTTATTTTCTGCCAACTGGTTTCATCTATTTTGATTTGTGCTGTACAGCAGAATTTTTAGGTGCCAGATGCCTAAAACACATAGGTTAAAAGCAGGTCAATTTCAATACAAGACTATCATTTTACAGTTTAGTGAATATATTTACAAATTCCATAGTTACAATCCTGTTGACACAGGCACAGTGAAATTATTATCCTCAACAAATAATCACATACAACATTGTTTCCTTCAGACCCTGTGCACCTATTACTCACTAATGAGGCCCCAGCACCTGACTGTAGGGATTACAAAAGTTTGAAGTGGAGGAAGAGGAACCGTGTGGCTTAGGGCTCCTATGAATGACTGCAGAATCCTTACTCTGCAGCCAAGGCTGGCAAAGTCCACAAGAAACAGCAGGGTTTAAATAGCTCACTGCTAGTCCTAGCAGGGTCCTTGTCAGTCAGATATATTCACTGCCTACCTATCGTGTGCAGAACACATTCTTTCACTTGCCAATTCAGCACCAAGAGGTGGGTTTAGCTCTTTTTATCTTTATGACCTGCAGACTGGTAACAGCATTTCTAGCAGTGTGTTCAATTTAACCATAATTTATTCCAATAAAGCAAGGTGGATGTTCCCTAGATATGGCCACCATATGCCCTGAATTTTCTGAGATAATCCTGATTTTATGTAATTTTATTTTCATTCCAGTAAAGGCGCTTGGTGAAACACATAATGAAACATGATTTCAATTTCTTAAATATTATTCTGAGATTTTCTGTAATGAATTGGCATATCAGAAAAAAATATTTTGCTAGATTATGTTTATGGATTTCTGGTTTGGAAAGTGTGGGTAAGCCATGATATTCGTTAAGAAAGTGTTTTATTTTTTACTTTTTGTACACAAACTGTGGTATTTCAGGAAGTTGTGCTAGCATCTCTCTACCAGTGGTGCTGCTGATGACTTCCTAATTCCTCTCTCTCTTCCTTCAGGGATCACTGAGGGATACATTTGATACAGCCGCGGATCTTACATTTGTTAGGAGTCTTCAAGTTTCCAGTCACAGAGACCCCAGCTCAAAATGACCTAAACTGCTGAGCAGATTTGTTAGGTCACATACTCAAAAAGGCAAGTGAGAGCTGGAACTGAGACTTAGGGTTAGTGTTGGACACTTGTAACGTGGGCCTTCCCTGGTGGCTCAGAGTTAAAGAACCTGCCTGTAACTCAAGAGACTTGGGTTCGATCCCTGGGTCAGAAAGATCCCCTGGAGAAGGAAATTATAACCTGCTCCAGTATTCTTGCCCAGGAAATCCCATGGACAGAGGAGCCTGACTGGCTACAGTTCATGAGGTTGCAAAGAATCAGACATGACTTAACGACTAAGCCCCAACAACAGCAATCTCAGTCTAGGACTGATTTAATCTCAGTTTCTCTGACTTTTGTATTGATTTCATCCTCAGACTCTACCCAGAGCCTCTGATAGCCCTCAGTTGTCTCAGAATGACCCAGGCAGTTCAAGACCTCACATTTTCACACTCATTGGCTAGAAAAAGAAAGGTTTCTTTTGGTAGCCTCCAGGGAAGAGAGATGTTTTGCATTCGTGGAAGTTTCAGCAAACATTTCTTTTGCTTCACTAGTTCTACTGGGCTTTGCTTGTAGCTCAGTCTATAAAAAATCTTCTGCAATGTGGGAGACCTGGGTTCGATTCCTGGGTCAGGAAGGTCCCCTAGAAAAGAAAATGCAACCCACTCCAGTATTCTTGCCTGGAGAATCCCACAGACAGAGGAGCCTGGCAGACTACAGTCTATGGGATCTCAAGAGTCAGACACGACTAAGCACAGCACAGTTCTACTTAGGTTCTGTCCCCTGCACCGAACCAATCACTTAGCCAGAGGAGGGAATTCGCTCATAGATTTAAGCCAATCAGACTTCACTTTAAAATTTGGGGGGTGAGGTCAATTTTATCCATGCTGTGCTGTGTGATAAGAAATGGTTCCTCCAAAACAAAATTTGGGATCTGTTACCAGGAGAGGGGAGGGGGAGGCTGGGAAGAATAAAACAACAAATGTCTGCTCCGAGGCTCTGTGATTGTGCATACCATTAAAACACAGTTTCCTAAAATAAAAGATCATGCAATGCAAAAACAGTCAAATCCTGTCATCCAAGGATGTTGAGTGGTCAGCTAGACTCCCACACTAGCTGAAAGTTTTTATTTTCTCAAAGACCAGGCACAGAACTCCTAAGATTAAATTTCATGCCTAAGCCAAAGTGCTCTTCAGTTTCAACATTTCAAATGTTAAATCAGGAAATTCCAAGTGGGCAGAACAAAGAAGTGTCATCATATTAACATTTCTTTTAATAAATATAAGAGTTGTGAATTCCAGAAGTCCTTTTGATCACTGAACAGAGAGGAACTTTCTAGAATTATGGATCTAAGGTGGTATGAACCTGTAATATGATATCTCCTAAGTTTGCTCTGTTGGGTTTCCCTAGGGCAGCTGGTTGAAAACATTGGTGCTTGGGTTCCACCCCATACCCTCTGAATCAGCCATCTCCATGGGAAAGGTCTGATAATCTGTATTTTCAAAGACAGGCAAATTGAGGGAACATGGACTTACTCCTCACCTCCCACTTACCTACTGTAAAAGGCACATGAATTTATGAGGAGCTGGGCGGGTGCCATTTGCGATTGCCTCCTTCATTCACTCATTCAAGAAATGAACATTTTACATTTATTCTGACACTATGCTTCTAGGCAATAAATATACAGTCAGATATAGCCTCTGCTTTCATAAGATTTATGGTGTTATAGGAACACAGTTAATGAATAAGAAATAACATAGGTATATGATTATAACCATGATACTTACTGCAGAGAAGAAGTCTAAGATGCTGAAAGAATAATTAGGAGACCTCGCATCATTGGGATATCCTTAAATACTTATCCAAAGTCTGTTCAAGTATCGAATGCAACTGAATCTCCAGCAGTAAATGACCAACATTAGGAAGAGTTCAAGATAAACTGAAGTCTACCATAGCATGACTAGGGAAGAAAACTTGCCCAGACTGTGTAAATTTAAGAACATCACAGAAGGAAGTCTTGGAGTAACAGCTCCATCACTGGTGTCTATGTGTGTCCCTAGTGTTTAAACTGACAGCTGAAGCTCTTGATTTCCAAGACCAAATTCCTAGAACCAAGCAACTGTTGATTTTACCATCTTTGCTATTTACAATCAGAAAGGTCAAACTCCTATGTAATAATAATAGCAACAATGATAATAATGTTGATGCTGTGTTTCTGAAACAGGTCTTGCAGATCATTGCAGTTTACTCAAGTAAACCAAACTTCCTTTTGTTGTTTCTTCCACATAAAATTTGAACATCACAAAGGATCAAAGTAGGAGATGTTTGCCACTCGCGTTCATAGTCATAGTTGACTTTCTAGTCTGTGTCTTTTCTGTTATTACTGTCCTAGGGTGATGATTCAATATCAAGCGAAACAACACTTGACTTTTAAACGAGAGTCATTGTTGGGAGATATCACAAGTTTCATTTTAAATATTAATACAAAACTTCTGAAGTTTATTGATTCAAAGAGCAGAAATGAATATTATAACTTTCTGAATATGTTTGCAGTTTCAAATTGGTATAGAAACTGTAATTCTATTAACTGCTAAGTGGAAACTAACATATTGTTCAGTAAAGATGCTATTTATTTTTGCTTTTCTTCCAGTTGTTTTGCATCATACAGATATAGCTGTAGAAAATCCCCTATAGTTAAGCAAATCAACATGTTTGTCTTTCTTGTTGAATAGCTAAGATAAAAGTGACTGTAATCACGGCCTGTGCTTAGTCTCTCAGTCATGTCTGACTCTGTGACCCCGTTGGACTGTAGCCCATCAGGTTCCCCTGTTCATGGGTCTTCTCCAGGCAAGAATACTGGAGTGGGTTGCCATGCCTCCCTCCAGGGATCTTCTCAACCCGGGGACTGAACCCAGGTCTCCCACATTACAGGTGGATTCTTTACCGACTAAGCCACCCATTGATAATTATTTAACAGTCTTTTGTCTCAGTAATACCTAGCTTAGAAGCGACAGTATCAGCATAATAAGATACAGTTGTTAGAGGGAAAATGTTGGGGGGCAGAAGTGAAAAAAAAACCCTAATTCTCTACTTACGAGTACTGTGTGTTTGGGGGTTTGGATAATGTGCCACTTGTCAGGCAGGAGAGAATATGCAATTAACAAAACAATTAGAAAATGAAGAGACAGAACGTTGATAACATCATTTGAATTCCTATATCCAGCCATGCTATAATACAACTTCAAACTTTCCAAACTTATGAGCCCATAATCTTGTTTTTTAAGTTACTTTATGTTTGGTTTCTGTCCATTATAACCAAAGTCTCAACTAACATATCAGATGTTGAAAAAATACCAGTGATGCAAAGTTCTGTTTGTGGTTATGATAGAGTAAAAACACAATGCAATGTTATGATATATTTATGATCATTCCTGGCAATATTCTAAAGTTTGATAAGATGTTATTTCCTTATGAATGAAGAGCTAGTGAGTTAGAAAATGGGTTAAAGGTGATGACAGTTTTATTGAAGGCGAAATAACAAACTAAGATAAAGTTTTTATGTCTTTAATTATTACTTTAGTCTTTACGTGGTAGAAGATCCNCCCTAATTCTCTACTTACGAGTACTGTGTGTTTGGGGGTTTGGATAATGTGCCACTTGTCAGGCAGGAGAGAATATGCAGTTAACAAAACAATTAGAAAATGAAGAGACAGAACGTTGATAACATCATTTGAATTCCTATATCCAGCCATGCTATAATACAACTTCAAACTTTCCAAACTTATGAGCCCATAATCTTGTTTTTTAAGTTACTTTATGTTTGGTTTCTGTCCATTATAACCAAAGTCTCAACTAACATATCAGATGTTGAAAAAATACCAGTGATGCAAAGTTCTGTTTGTGGTTATGATAGAGTAAAAACACAATGCAATGTTATGATATATTTATGATCATTCCTGGCAATATTCTAAAGTTTGATAAGATGTTATTTCCTTATGAATGAAGAGCTAGTGAGTTAGAAAATGGGTTAAAGGTGATGACAGTTTTATTGAAGGCGAAATAACAAACTAAGATAAAGTTTTTATGTCTTTAATTATTACTTTAGTCTTTACGTGGTAGAAGATCCTCTGCTAAAGCACTTTCTCAAACTCTTTTTGTAAGAAAAAGACAAATGAACAGAATTCACTTAAGATGCTCCATGATTGTTTACAGTGTTTGATAGTCAACTTAGTGTTCCAAACATCTACCTTCATAACACAGATGACGTTAAATTCAGTAAGTTCTGTGTACTAACACATAGAACTATGCACCATACATCTTAGGAATGTTGTTGCTTTAAAAAGGAAGTTAAAAACTCTGAGAACTTGAACTATCCATAAAGTTATTGATTCATCCCACATAACTGAGATCGTGCAGAAAGATGAAAAATTTTCATGACTCTTAAGCNAGCCATGGGGCAGCCGATTGGGTAGTGGGGCCCGCCCTCCACCACCCTTCACCTCAGATGGGCAGCTCACAGACCTGGAGCCCCACCCCCACCCCGACCTTCCTTCCACTCATCCCAGGGGTGCACAAGGCTAACCTCCTGGCTCCACCCCTTTCACCAACCCTTCCAAAAAACCAGGGACCTTCACCAGAGCTGGGACCTACAGTCCCTGGTTCACTGAAGCTCTAGAAACAACTTCAGGTGAATTCTGTGAGAGACCATGGTGATAAATGCTCAAGTTTTCCTCAGGTTTACCAAGGGAGCCTGAAATGGTGCTAACAGCTTGTTTCCTTGACAGCAGAAAATCGACAGTTTTTTTTTAATCGTTTGTTGTCTGTCAAGAATTCCATAGAAATAATTGATGCCTAAAAACACAAGGAAAAGTGCATTTTTTTTTTCCAACTTCGAGGTTTGCTTCCAAGGAGGTTGATGAGGGAGAGGAGGAGGGGGATTTTTGCAATATGAGTGGTGAGCAACAAAGACCCTCAGAGGCAGGGGATGAGTGCCTTCCCAGACATGATCCTCCAGGGTCATGGATGCCTCTGCGGCCTCAGGACCAGCAGGGAAGCCCTGAAGGCAAGAGTTCAAAACAAAAACAAGCCACAAACCAACCAACACTGCCGAAAGGGAGGAATCCGCCTGCCAGGCCGAGGGGCCCAGGCAGAGATGCTCCAGGCCCGGCCTGCTTCCAGCGGGTGTGTGCAGTCTCCGGCCTCCTGGGGGGTCATCCTTCAGCCAGGGTTTCTCAAGTAGGGCGAGGGGTCCGCCCGGCCCATCGATTATTAACGAGCCAGACTTAAGAAAAAAAAAAAAGTCTGGCCGAGGGAGGAGGCGATGGACTCGCCTACACTCTAGAGAAAACAAAGAGGATGCAGGCGTGGGGGAGGGAGGCACTGGGGATCCGGGCGCAAATGCAGCTTTCAAGTTCAAAGGGCTTGTTTTGCATGAGAAAACACACGAGGACTCGAGGATTGGTGGTAGGCAATCTCCACCTCCCCTGGCTTTAGTATCTGCTCAGCAAAAAAAAAAAAAAAGTCAGGATTAAAACCATTGGCCTCTGGGACACCTTTAATTTTTTTTTTTTGTCTGGCCGAGGGAGGAGGCGATGGACTCGCCTACACTCTAGAGAAAACAAAGAGGATGCAGGCGTGGGGGAGGGAGGCACTGGGGATCCGGGCGCAAATGCAGCTTTCAAGTTCAAAGGGCTTGTTTTGCATGAGAAAACACACGAGGACTCGAGGATTGGTGGTAGGCAATCTCCACCTCCCCTGGCTTTAGTATCTGCTCAGCAAAAAAAAAAAAAAAGTCAGGATTAAAACCATTGGCCTCTGGGACACCTTTAAAAAAAAAAAAAATCCCTTTCTTCTGCGTCCTTATGTACAAGGGTAAAGACCAGCTTTCTACGTCCAAGTCGGGAGTGCTGAAGGGAGGGCGAGCAGTGGGGCGCCCAGCCGGAGCCTCTGTCCTCTGCCTGTTCCCGATTCCATGGCCCGAGGCGATGGTTTGCATTTTTAGGACAACAGCCGGCTCTGGGCAAGCAGGAGACCTCTCGTCAGGCTTCATTACTGCCCGCAGAATGACACACCGCGCTGATTGAGCGCTGCGAAGAGGCTGCGCCTCCGCGTGATCTCGACCCCTGCGTCCTGCCCGCTCTTGCCCACGCCCCCCACCCCGGTGCCCCAAACCTGAGCTCTGAGCCTGTGTGCACTGCCCTACGTGGGGTCACTGAGCGCCCGCTGGAAATCAGGCTTTTCCCCCTTGCTCGCTGTTTGGTGTCTGCATTTCTAGAGACTCAGAGAAGCGCTGTCTTAGCCAACTGAACTTTGTAGTTGAAAAGCACCCTTTTCCTTCTTTCCCCTCTCATCTGCTTCCTGAGATTGAGTCTCCAGTACACCGTCGCCTAATCTGGACAGGATGGTTTACCTGGCCCTGGGAACATAGATAGCTGGGAATACAGAACCCCCTCTCCGTACAAGGTCATTTACCTTTTCCAACAGTCTTGCAATAAATCCTAACTGCCCTCTCACAAAGAAATCTCACAGCTGATGCTGCAGGCGTCACCATTAAATCTTGCCTGTTAAGAAGGGATACCCCTCAGTGTGGGCTTCCCTGGTGGTTCAGTCGTAAAGCACCCGCCTGCAATGCAGGAGTCACAGGAGATGTGGGTTCAATCCCTGGNCAATAAATCCTAACTGCCCTCTCACAAAGAAATCTCACAGCTGATGCTGCAGGCGTCACCATTAAATCTTGCCTGTTAAGAAGGGATACCCCTCAGTGTGGGCTTCCCTGGTGGTTCAGTCGTAAAGCACCCGCCTGCAATGCAGGAGTCACAGGAGATGTGGGTTCAATCCCTGGGTTGGGAAGATCCCCTGGAGGAGGGCATAACAACCCACTCCAGTATTCTTGCCTGGAGAATCCCATGGATAGAAGAGCCTGGCTGGCTACAGTCCTTGGGATCACAAAGAATCGGACTCAACCGAATCGACTTAGCATGCACACATACACCCTCAATGTACCTTTTCAAATAAGGATGAATCTGCATCAGCCAGAAAATGGACCATGAGGGTTTGTTCAATGCTGATGCACCAAGATTTCTAACTCAATATATTATCAAAGAAAAACTATGAAAATACAAGATCACCAGTTACAAGATTCCTGGTTAGTCTGAAGGAATTATTTCAGGGGAAAACAGTTAAGCCAGGTTGAACTTGACCTTAAAGCTCCAAGTAAACTTTTCTGAAGCCTCTGGGGCACAAATCATGCGGAAGATCATTAGACAAATCCAACATCTGAATCTTTGAAGAGAGCCACCAGGAGAGATGTGATGTAGGAAACTTAAGGGCAAATCAGACCATTGGAAAGGGAGATCAATGTGTTATAGAGCAGCATCTTCTTACTGGTCCCATTAGTTAGGGTAGGGGCTCGGCGGTTCTAACATGAGACCACACAGAATGAGGATTACATAAGACAGAGACTTATTTTTCCTTTGCTTAGCAGTCCAGAGATAAGCAGACCAAATCGAAAGAGAAGGTCTGCTCCACAAAGTTATTCAGAGATCTAAGTTCCTTCTATCTCAATGATTGGTACTAACTACTATGGCAGGAGTTCTCAAACTCAAAGCAGAGGTTGTTCTCAAAGCAGAGGTTGTTAAACTGTTTTTATAAAAGACAAGGTAGTAAATATTTTAGTCTTTACATCTCACATGTGGTCTCAATTATACGGTGTTCTTTGCTTTTGTTTTTGATGTTGATGGTGGTGATGGTGGTTGTTGCGACTCTTTAAAAATATTAAAACTATCCTTAGCTCACTGACCATACAAAAGCTGGCTGCTGTAGTCCTTGCTTTCTAGAATCTGAATCATATGGAGGGCTTTCTGAGGCCAACCCAGAGTTTCTGATTTAGTAGGTCAGAGTGGGACCCAAACATCTGCATTTCTAACAAGTACTCATGTGATAGTGATGCTGATGGTTTGGTAACCCCACACTGAGAACCACAACCCTCCCTTTCACCTTTGGTAACCATAAGTTTGTTTTCTTCATCTAAGCGTGTATTTCGGTTTTGTGTGTAGATTCACTTGTATTATTTTTTAGATTCCACATTTTAGAATATTTCTGTAATCCTGGGGCAGAAAAACACTCTACATGCTGGTAAAGTGAAAGTCGCTCAGTCATTTCCTACTCTTTGCAACCCCCATGGACTATAGAGTCCATGGTATTCTCCAGGCCAAATACTGGAGCGGGTAGCCATTCCGTTCTCCAGGGGATCTTCCCAACCCAGGGATCGAACCCAGGTCTCCCACGTTGCAGGCAGATTCTTCATCAGCTGAGCCACCAGGGAAGCCACATGGTGGTAAAGAGAACATCAATACGGTAAAGAATGTCTGGTTTGACTACAGTAAAAATAAATTTGCCACACTCCTCAATATTACCCCCAAAAGACAAAGATCAACACATAGGGGGAAAATATACCAAGTATAACAATGAAAAATGTTAATGCTCTACCCAAACAACAGGAAAAGCAGTTCTCAAAAGTGAAATGTGCAAATGACCAAAGAACATAGTAATATATATTCATAAACTAATATATTCAAGTTAAAATATATCATTTTTCAGCATCAAATTGGCGATTTACTTCCTACAAATTGGTCAGTGTTGTAGGGAAAGTGGCACACTAATTCTGTACTAACAGAGATATATTTGCAGTTCAGTTATGTTCATCAAAAGCTTTAAACATGGATTTTTGTGGACAGGTTCTTAGGATGGCCTCATGACCCTGCTTTGTGGTATTGATGTCCTTGAGTTGTGGCTCTTCCTTTGAGTGTCAAAGAAGCTGTAACTTAGGTCTAGCCAATAGAATAAATACAGCAAAAGAAGCAGGATATATGTGATTACATGATTATGTTACATAAGATTGTAACACTTCTCACTGGAGTATGTTTCTCTCTCCCTTGTTGGCTTGAAGAAGTAAGCCGCTAAGTTGTGGGCTGCCTGTGTTGGGAGGCCACATAACAATGAACTTTCAGGCTATCTGCAGGAGCTGAAGAAACCCTCTAGACTATAGCAAGCAAGAAAATAAGGCTTTCGCCTGACAATTGCAAGGAAATGGATCCTTCCAACAACTTGAGTTTGGAACTGGATGCTCCAGTAGAGGGGTGGAGCCTCCAGGAGAAGCTCAAAGGAGACCACACCCTCCAGTGATGACTGACACTTTGAAGAGGGACCAACTAAATTATGCCCAGACTCATAACCCACAGCAACTGAGATCATAAAGGTGTGTCATTTTAAGCTGACAAGTTTCAAGTAATTTGTCATGCCTCAATAGCTACTAATACCTGTGTATTAACTCTCAAACTCTACTTCTAAGAATTACCTAAAAAAATTAACCACAGGATACTCATTGTAGTATTTTTATAATTATGAAAAATTAGAAGCAACTAATATATGCAAAAATAGAAAATGTGTTAAATTATAGAAAAGCCACAGAAGGAAGTATTATTCAGTTAACAAAATTTCTGATGGAAAGAAATATGTATATTTAAAGAAAAACATTTAAATATAGTAATAAATGAAAATAAATTTTCCAAGCCAACTCACATCATCCTTCCCATTTTAATTTTTAAATGTTTATGCATGTATAGAATATAATCCTCAAAGTTATATACCAAAGTGTTAATAGTAATTATCCCTGAGGGGTAGGATTATAAGCGTTTTATTGAAAGACATGTATTTTTATAATTTTCTAGACTGAATATTTCAGGTCTTGGCAATGCAACAACAAGGAGCCAAAAATAAAATTCAGATGCAAAATGGAGGGAAGAAAGGAAAAGAAAAAAACTGAAGGCCAGTGGAAATGTTAGTAGTTTTTAAGGTTAATAAATATATGATGCAAATGTCCCCAGAGGTGAGTAAGCTTCTAATAATAAAGACTTCCATTTCTTGTGCATTTACAATGTACCAGACACATGCTAAGAATCCAGAGTGTATCTGTTTGTTTTAAAATGGGTTAAGGTTCGAGTTTATCCCCTGTGTTAAGAGGGAAGGGCAGCCCAGAGCCTTGGACTTTCAGCCATTCATACCCCCACTTTGCCCCTTGCTATAAGTCAGATAACAAGCAAGATCCATCCTGAGTAAGAGCAAGGGGACCATGCTCCTCCTGGATTGGATTAATCAGTTCCCTGAAACGTGGTCTGCTCACTGGTCTCAACCCCATCAACTAGTTTTTTCCATCACACAGCAGCTCCAAACCTTGCAGCTTAGGTTCCAAGGAGCCAGGGAGACGTTCTGTATTTGTTGTGGCGTCTACCACAAAAATAGAAGAGGCCCTCACCACACACTTTCCCCTTGAATGACTGAAAACAACAGTTGCTCTTACAGATGCATGGAAAGAGCAAAGATATTTCAGTAGGCTTGAGGACAAGCTAAAAATTACCAACTCCTCTTAGGAATTACTCATTCTGCTAGTGAAAAATGGAAGGGTTAGCTCTTCCCCCAAATCTGTCTCATTCCACAGATCGAGGTTCATCTTGACTCAGTGGCCTTGGGCAGGTCATAAAATGGTCTCAGGCCATAGTCGTTCCCTCTGTCGAATGAATTTTTAACTCCTCTAGTTAGAGGCTGGTCAGGATGACCCCTTGGTTTCTATCAAATTGAGGATATAGGATTCTAAAACAGATTCCCTCATCCAGGTGTTTATCAAAAAAATTTTTAAAGGAAGTCTAGAGGATATATCTATAACACTATTCAATGATGTTAATTCAGGTTTCAGAAAGAGATATATCAACTCTCCGTCTTCTGAAACATCCTTAAATAACTCTATATGCTTCTAGTACAATGCCCTCAGCTGACCTTCCAGTGGAGTTCCATGGTCCTGTAACATAAAGACAAGTTCCCCGCTCCTCCCCAAGGGAAAGAGAGCCCCAAACACCTGCCGTTTCAAAGCCTGACCGTGGAGAATCACTTCTCAGAAGGCCACTTTCATCGCTTTAAGTCGGTCTAAAGATTTTCCGAGAAATACAGCAATGACATCTGTTCATCCTTCAACAGAAACCAGCCCTTTACCCATGATTTTTCAGTATTTAAACAGAGAGCCAAAACAAAGCTGTGCATCAGTGTTAATCTTGATGAACTTAAATGCCTGCACCTGTAAGATTCCTAATTAGCATGTTCAGTAACAGAGCTGGTAGGTAAAGGGTGACAGTCACACCTCTTAATTGGTGCGATTAGCAGGCCTTTTGTCAGCAACCATCCACAGCTCCCCTCAAGTGTGAAATGCCACAGGTAAAGGGACACAGACAATGAGTGGGGTAAGCAAGAAGGCAGGCAAGAGTGAACCAAAGTTTACAGAACAGATTAGGCCAACTGAGAGGGCTTCCCAGGTGGTGCTAGTGGTAAAGAACCTGCCTACCAATATAGGATTCAAGATTCGGGTTCCATCCCTGCGTCAGGAAGATCCCCTGGAGGAGGGCATGGCAACCCACTCCAGTACTCTTTCCTGGAGAATCCCATGGACAGAGGAGCCTGGTGGGCTACAGTCCATGGGGTAGCAAAGAGTTGGACATGACTGAGCGACTTCACTTTCATGCATTGGAGAAGGAAATGGCAACCCACTCCAGTGTTCTTGTCTGGAGAATCCCAGGGACGGGGGAGCCTGGTGGGCTGCCGTCTATGTAGTCGCAAAGAGTCAGACACGACTGAAGCAACTTAGCAGCAGCAGCAGCAGCAGATTATACCTAAGGGTGGTACAATATTCTTTACTGTTAACATAGATCTTGGTGTTTTAAAAAAATCAGTTCTTCCCATTACATTGCTAAATGGGAAGACTCTCCTGCCAGCAAATTTAATTTTGATTGTGAAGATCCAAATCAGTGTTTTGTTTTGTTTTGTTTTTAAAATGGACTTCCCTGGTGACTCAGTGGTGGGAGCAGTCTGCCTGCCAGTGCAGGAGACACGGGTTCAATCCCTGGGTCAGGAAGATCCCCTGGAGAAGGGAATGGCTACCCATTCCAGTATTCTTGCCTGGAGAATCCCATGGACAGAGGAACTTGGTGGGCTAAATTCCATGGGGTTGCAAAGAGTCGGACACAACTGAGTGACTAATACTTTCACTTTGTTTCACACTTGTGCCAGGCCTATGTTCAAGAAAAAGTGAGCCCCTAGGGAGTTTGGAATGGACATGTACACACTTCAGTATTTTAAGTGGATAACCAAAAAGGACCTCCTGTATAGCACATGGAACTCTGCTCAGTGTTATGCGGCAGGCTAGATGGGAGGGGAAAACAGGTGAGACTAGACAGATGTATATTTATGGCTGAGTCCTCTTATTGTCCACGTGAAACTAGCATGACATTGTTAATTAGCTATACCCCTAGACAAAATAAAAAGGTTTTAAAAAAAGAATAATAAATGAGCCCCATCTGATCCCACAGGAAGCTATTTAAAACCACTATGAGGTCCTGACACTTTATCCAGCCTCCCAGGTCTCTGATTTGAGTCACCAGCACCTTTCTGGTGGGTGGAAGGCCAGGCACAAGCTTACATGTGTCCTGAAAGAGAGGCATGGCCAACTCAACATAAGCACTTCTTAATCCAAAATTGGTCAATTCATTAATATGAGGTTTTGGTTTTCCCAGGGGGCTAAATAGAGTACAGAGTGGAGGGAAATGGTGTGGGAACAGCACCTACCCCTTGGAGTGCATGGAGCTGGGTGTGATGCTGGACATCGGTGGGGAGCTTCTGCAGGGGAGCTTCTTGGTTTTATGTTCATCAGTCTGGAAGGAGGAGGGTGATGTGGAGGGGAGCGTTTGGTGAGTGAGTGTTGACAAGGATGTGTAGGTGATGTAATAATATAAAATATTTATCTGCCTAAAACCAAAAGAATATATATTACCTGTCATCTCTCTTTCCTCCGAAAAATACAAATAATTGAAAGGTTTCCCTTCTGTATATATACCTACACAGAGAGAAGGAATTGATGGCAGCCATCTTGGAGACAAACTACCATACCAACCTTTTTCATTGTCTTTTTTAAAAATATATGCCATATATTAATAGAAGACGGACAGACACATATTGACTTCATAGTTTTCCATATACATATCTCAACAGGATAAGAAACTTGGAGCAGTTAAACCACTTGGTTCCCAGTATTCCAAGTCATGAACCTCTTAGGCAACTGTGTCCAAACTACTTTTTTTTTTTTTCAATTGTGGAACTGGTTACTAAATGTCAGACTCCTGAAGCAGTTAATGTTGGCCCTACAGTTGTTGCCACATTTTGTGCAGTCTTCTTCCAGCAGAGACTGTTAGATGTGTATAAGAGACAGGAATATAAGATGTATTCAATAAATANCAGACACGACTGAGCGACTTCAGTTTCACTTTCATATCTTCAGACCCATGGAATGGAGACCATCCCAGTGGCCTGGCCTCTATCACATATCAAAACCTAAGTCTGCCAGCACTCATCAGAAATACCTCAGTCTCAGGGAAACTACCACACACCAATCACGCTCTTCTGCTTAGTTTTGGGGAGTTCACTTTGCCCTAGAAAACAGGGTCTGCCTGCCTCAGAGGGAAATCATCTCCCGCCCTGCCAGTCATGCCCTGTTTCCACGTTGCTGCTGCTAATCTCCATAAAACCTGCACTTGCCTGCATCCCCAGGGAAGAGCGCCCCACTGCCTGTGAGGCTCTGTACTCCCCAAATCCTAGATGGCTTTCCCTTGAATAAAGAATTCCAAATTGGTTCCAAATGGGGAACGGAGTACATCAAGGCTTTATACTGTCACTCTGCTTATTTAACTTCATACATCATGAGAAATGCCATGCTGAATGAAGCACAAGCTAGAATCAAGATTGCTGGGAGAAATATCAATAACCTCAGATATCCAGATGACACCACCCTAATGGCAGAAACTGAAGAGAACCAAAAGAGCCTCTTGATGAAAGTGAAAGAGAAGAGTGAAAAATTTGACTTAAAACTCAACATACAAAAACTAAGATCATGTCCTCTGGTTCCATCACATCATGTTAAATAGATGTGGAAACAGTGAGAGACTTTATTTTCTTGGGCTTCAAAATCACTGCAGATGGTGACTTAAGCCATGAAATTAAAAGATGCTTGCTCTTTGGAAGAAAAGCTATGGCCAATCTAGACAGCTATTAAAAAGCAGAGACATTACTTTGCCAACAAAGGTCCATCTAGTCAAAGCTATGGTTTTTCCAATAGTCATGTATGAATGTGAGAGTTGGACTATAATGAAAGCTGAGCACCAAAGATCTGATGCTTTTGAACTGTGGTGTTGGAGAAGACTCTTGAGCGTCCCTTGGACCACAAGGAGATCCAACCAGTCCATCCTAAAGGAAATCCGTCCTGAATATTCATTGGAAGGACTGATGCTGAAGCTGAAACTTCAATACTTGGCCACCTGATGCAAAGAACTGAGTCACTGGCAAAGATGCTGATGCTGGGAAAGACTGAAGGCGGGAGGAGAACGGGACAACAGAGGATGAGATGGTTGGATGGCATCACTGACTGGGTGGACATGAGTTTGAGCAAGCTCTGGGAGTTGGTGATGGACAGGGAAGCCTGGCATGCTGCAGTCCATGGGGTCACAGAGTCGTACATGACTGAGTGACTGAACTGAACTGAATAAAGAATATCAAACTCATTGCTAACTGTGTTGTTGGTTTCATTTGAGAGCAATCCCGTGACCTGGGGATTTTCTAGCTCATTCTCAAGGAAGGCAGCTAAAGCCCAAACAAGGTGTGAATTTGCTCCTCCTTCTTGGTCCTCTTGCCTCTACTCCCAGGCACCTGCCAGGCATCCTGGGTATGTTCACAGATGCAGGAGGCTTATTCTCTGTTTTTGTGAAGCCTGTAAACCAGCAGATAACCTGTGATATGCAGAAAAAATTTGTAATTCAAGATAAAATTGTATTCCCATGAAAAGAGTATGAACAAAGTACCGTGCTGTTTTAGAATAGGGAGATATTCTTTTCCATGGAAGGAGCATATAGACTGGTTGGTTCAAGTGTCCTAAGGCCCTAGAACTGAATCAGCCTCACTATGTGCTGGATGCTGACATGGGACAAGTTATTTAACCTCTCAGAATTTTAGATTTCATGTCTGTAAATCTGCATTTGTTACACTTATAGCATTTCCACGAGAGTAAATGAGATAACATATGTAACTCGCTGGGCCTAGCACAGAGTGCTGCTGCTGCTGCTGCTAAGTCACTTCAGTTGTGTCCGACTCTGTGCGACCCCATAGTGAGGACTCCACAAATGGTAGCAGTTATTGGAATTCTCTGCATGCATGGGGTTTTGACAGCTAGAGGTGGGATGGATGATGGCATTTCTTTTTTTTTTTTTTCCCAGTGTGATAGAATTTTAAGAAGGGGTAACCAGGTCTCATTTACATTTTATATAAATCACTTTCTGACATTTTTGTAGTCCTAAAATTGCATTGCATGATACAAGTCGCTTACAAAGAAGGTAATTACCAAGATAGTTTACAGTTTGACCAGTACTTTACAAAGTACTTTTATTCACAACGTCTTGTCTACAAGTGTGAAGAAAAATTGCTGTCTGTCCTGCTCAAGACTTCTCTTTCTGAGACCATCCTGCTTGTCACATTTGCCTAGCACTTACATTGTCCCAATGGCTCAGTGAGTAAAGCAACTGCCTGCAATGCAGGAGACACAGGAGACGTGGGCTCAGTCCCTGGGTGGGGAAGATCCCCTGGAGGAGGAAATGACAACCCACTCCAGTATTCTTGTCTGGAAAATCCCACAGACAGAGGAGTCTGGTGGACTACAGTCCATGGTGTCACAAAGAGTAAGACACAACGAAGCTAGAACACAATGGTATTTTTACATACATTATTCTAGGCGTTGCTTCAAGCAGCTTTATATTTTAAGTCAGTTAATCTGTACTGCCTTTTCTCAAAGTAAGTCCTATAATTCTCCTACATTTGAGGGAACGGAGGAACTGAGAATGTAAGTAACTTGCCCAAGGTTGCACAGCACGTGCTGTACCTCTGCATGGCCAGGAAACTGAGCATCCTCTGACTGGGCTCTCTGTGTTCTCCAGTTTCCCTTCTATAATTCCTTCCACCCTGTTCCAAACCACAGAAGCAGCCCCAGGTGCACAGGTGGGCAAGAGGTGCTTGTTGGCACAGGCAGCTCACGGCAGCAGGAGATGATGGCGGCCAGGGTTTGGGTCACTCCCTTGTGGTGCAGTTCCAGGGTCCCTTTGCTGTGGGGTGAAGTGACCCAGAGGCTGTACAAGTACTCAGATGCTAGGGCAGCTGGGAAAGGCAAGGACATGGGATTTGGAAGAACACACTGGGACAGAGATCAGTCAACTATGGGGACTTGCTCTTCTGGAACCTTCAGCACATGATTAAAAATTTGGACTCTTAGTTACTATTAATACATCTGAGAAAACACTGGGGGTTATGGGAACACTCTTTCCACCTGTTTCACACATTGTTCTGAGGATAAAAATAAAGTAATGAGTGAATATGCAATGTGAAGACTCTATGCAGTGTATATAAATATGAATCACCAAAGACACAAACTATTTTAATATCAAATAAAATCTTGACTTGTCTCGTTGATTGGAAGGACTAGTGGATATAATTTGCTTCTTATATTAAATCCAGACCAGACCTCTGGAGACCAACCTTCTTTTAAACCTACCTTGATGGTTTTTTTTTGTTGTTTGTTTGTTTTTTAATTTTTAATTTTGTACTGCATGCCTGCATGCTTGCTCAGTTGTGTCTGACTCTTTGCGACCCCATGGACTGTAGCCTGCTGTGGGGTTGCAAAGAGTCAGACACAGCCTCTGTCTATGGAATTTTCCAGGCAATAATACTAGAATGGGTTACCATTTCCTACTCCAGGGGATCTTCCTGATCCAGAGATAGAACCCTTGTCTCCTGTATCTCCTGCATTGGCAGGCAGATGGTTTACCAACTGCATCACCTGGGAATGCCATTTTGTGTTGGGGTATAGCCAGTTAACAAACAATATTATGATAGTTTCAGGTGAACAGCAAAGGTTCTGTAGTCAGATAAATGGATGGATGGAATTACTGAATGTGTTAGGGATCACTGCAAAGAAGCCATCCCCCAGGTTCATGTCAAACCACCACCACCATCAATTCATTTATACTTTTTCCCCAGAGCAATGATTCCCCCCCAACCCCAGAACTAAGAAGATGAGCTCGAAGTGGACTTGATATCCCCACTCGCAGAAATAGAAATAGGTAGCACATTTTAAATAGAGAACAGTCTGACTCATTAGTATCACAAACACATTCCCAAGGAGAGGAAGTGCTTTCGTAGGAACCAGTCAATGGCTTCTCAAAATAAATAAGTACCAGTAACAGTAGAGACTTCAGGTGACTTTTGGACCATCCAAAGACCAGGAGACATGAAATCAGTCTTTCTTGAAACATTTTGTGAGTGCTAATCTTTATATTGAAAAACATTCATGAGATAAGCCTAGGTTTTCAATAGCGCTTGAGATATGTTGACCCAACTGATTAAAAACGGGAATATTCACAATGTAGCTTGGCTTTTCCTCTCTCCCTTCAAGAGCCTTGTTGTACAACAGCCTGAGCTAAACATGCTGTGTCAATCTTATCTTTTACATTTCCCAAGTGTTTCCTTCTTAGATCATGCAACAACCCTCTCATTATTTTAAATATTTTTGCCTGTAAATTTCAGAATACTTGATCTGATTTTAATAGGACCCATGTGTGAAATCCTTTATTTTTTATTTTTTTTCAATCTATCGCTCTGAGTCTTTCTGCTCTTCAGTACAGCACAGCTTGGTAGCACTAGGTACGTCTTGTTGAAAGTATGTCCATAAATATGTCCCTTGCAGCAGGGAACAGCTTGTTAAATTGGCAGTCCTCAGCAGTTTGCCTAGAAAAGTTTGCCTCACTTGCGATAGTCCAAATGTAGGGCAGAACACAGCGTAACTTTTTATCTAATTTTACCAATTGACATATTCTTCAAATTTTTAACTACCTCATGTCTTTTCCTCACAGTTCTACCACCTGACGTGAAAGTGGCTAAACGTTCTCACCGTTGCCAAATGTGGATAGGGAAATCAACCTTAATTACTGGATACTAATTTGGAGGGAAATTCAGGAAAATAATTCTGTTATCTAAAACAGGATGCTAAAGCCACCATGAGAAAAGCATCCTGGCAGGCTGAGGCCACTGCTTTCTATCCTGAGGTTGGATGTGTACAGCTTCTCCTTATGGCAAGGGTGGGGCTCACCAATTTTAGTCTTTCTAGTTTTATTGGTATACTTGATTGGTTTACAGTACCCGATGAAACCCCATTATTGATATGTGTATCAATAATATTTTGATATCAATATACATTTCATATTTTATTGGTGTGTTGATATAGTCTGGTTTTCATCTCTGTGGTTTGGATCCGGTTAGAACTAGGGATAAGTATGTGTGTTAGTCGCTCAGTCATGTCTGACTTTTTATGACTCCATGGACTGTAGCCTGCCAGGCTCCTCTGTGGAATTCTCCAGACAAGAATACTGGAGTGGGTAGCCATTCTTTTCTCCAGGGCATCTGCCTGACCTGGGAATCAAACCCTGGTCTCCTACACTGGCAGGTGGATTCTTTAGCCCTGAGCCACCAGGGAAGGGATAAGTATAGATGATCCTCAATTCAAAGGTTAATGTCATAATCCTATGATTGCCAGTGGGAAGAATGGGATAAAGGGATGGTTAGGGAGTTTGGGATGGACATATACACACTGCTATGTTTAAAATGGAAAGCCAACAAGGATCTCCTGTATAGCACGTGGAACTCTGCTCAGTGTTATGTGGCAGCTTGGATGGAAGGGGAGTTTGGGGAAGAATGGATACAGGTATATGTGTGACTGAGTCTCTTTGCTGTCTAACTGAACTATCCCAACATTGTTACTCGGCTGCGCCCCAATACAGATAAAAAGTTTATGTCACAGGGTGAGCACCAGTGCCACAGCTGGCAACCTGCTTCCCTCCCTCTCAGGCTCTGTTAGCAGCGCCACCTCCGTCCCCAGGCCTCGGCACATCAGAAAAATATCCCTTGTCAGCTTGTAATTGTACTGTTTAAAATTTGCCAAACCTTGTCCTGGGGGGAAAGCGTCACAACAAAGGGCGACAAAACGAAGCGCAAATCTGAGCATGGCACCCAAGGAGGGATTCAGGGCTTGGGATGGTGCACAGCGCAATGACTGTGCTCACTGACCCTTTTGGGGACCACACCCTCCAGATGGTCCTCCGTGCGTTCGGGTGAGTGGCCTCAACAGGATGCGTTTTCTGTGCTTGGTTCCTGTCTGCAGATTTTAACCACCCGGAAAAGGATTTGCCTATTTCTGAAGACTCTATTAGAAAGCACTATTTTAGGAGCGATTCTTAAAGAAAGTCTTTTTAGAAATTCAAAGCGGGTTTTTTAGAAATGACACCCGACTTACTATTCTCTTCTGAACAAGTTCTCCTAGATGCAGGTAGGTTAGGACCTGCATTTAGATCTTTCAGTTTTACACAAACATTTTCACGGGTGAAAGTTTATAGTCCCCACCTTTCTGAAGATTAAGAGACAGAATCTGAAGCTCTGTTTCAGTCTTTCTCAAAAATGGGAGTCTGAGTCCCTCTTGCTTCAGAATCACCTTGGGTAAATATTACAAGTGGATATTTCCAGGATCTACTTCTGACTCAATGAATTAGTTGCTTTAGTAGAATCTAAGTGATCTGCAATCATTACGTGTATTGCCCTGTACACACATAGCTGGTGTTCAGTACATTTTTGTGGAGTGAATCAAAATAATTCAAGGGAATAAAACAAAATCATTCAATCAAGCAAAGTACATTCTTTTTAAAATTAAATGTCCTTCAGGCTTTATGTTGATTTAACCACATTAAAACTGTGACCAAAGACATTCTAAATTGTGGATCTGTGGTGGATAATTGAAAGAGAAAAACCCCTTGGCTGACGCCTTGAAGAATATTTTCTTATCCTCTTGGAGGCGTATGTCAAGCACATCTAAAATAGCTATTCTGGATCATTCTACTTTTTTAAATTAAAAAATTTAATTATTGACAAAAGCTATTTGCTGGAATTGTGTAAAAAATGTTTACAGATGCCTTAGGAAGGAAATGGCAGAATGTGGAACTAATTGTGTTGATTCAAGATAATTATGAAACACAAATGACCATTACTTACAACAAGTCCCTGATGGTCAGGGGTTGACTCCAGGGATCAGGCTCGAATGAAGGAAAGGAAAAGAAAATAAAAAAGAGTGGTGATATATGTATGTAGTTATAATCCAGCTAGAAGCTGTGCCCTATGTTCAAGTTCATAGAGGTCTTTTGTGACATTTCAGTATTTGAATTTCAGTACATGCTATATTTTTATTAAGTAAAGCTTTTTTTTCTAACTTCAAAGGATCATAGTTTTTTTTAAAATCTTTACTTCTTGTCACATTGACTCCTTGGTATAAGAGGTGAATGTGTCTTCCATTTTCTGACTTCCCTTTACAGGAAAGTGATATTTAGATATGAAGTGTTTTCATTTCTTTTCCATCCTAGATGGTCCGTGAGCTTTTACACCAGGATTGTAAGAAGAGGCCCAAAAGAGACCTTCTGGATGTTAAAAGTTGTCTTGACACAAAAGTCCTGAGCAACCTGAATGTAATTTCGATCATCACTGGGATGTACAGTAGACTGTTCCCAACCTACATGAATCTCTTGGTCTACTGTGATTGATAATCCTCTGATTAGTGTGGATTTCAGTTTAGTTCAGTCTCTCAGTTGTGTCTGACTCTTTGTGACCCCATGGACTGCTGCATGCCAGGCTTCCCTGTCCATCACCAACTCCTGGAGCTTGCTCAAACTCTTGTCCATCCAGTCAGTGATGCCATCCAACCATCTCACCTCCATCGTCCCCTTCTCCTCCTGCCTTCAGTCTTTCCCAGCATCANGCATGGCACCCAAGGAGGGATTCAGGGCTTGGGATGGTGCACAGCGCAATGACTGTGCTCACTGACCCTTTTGGGGACCACACCCTCCAGATGGTCCTCCGTGCGTTCGGGTGAGTGGCCTCAACAGGATGCGTTTTCTGTGCTTGGTTCCTGTCTGCAGATTTTAACCACCCGGAAAAGGATTTGCCTATTTCTGAAGACTCTATTAGAAAGCACTATTTTAGGAGCGATTCTTAAAGAAAGTCTTTTTAGAAATTCAAAGCGGGTTTTTTAGAAATGACACCCGACTTACTATTCTCTTCTGAACAAGTTCTCCTAGATGCAGGTAGGTTAGGACCTGCATTTAGATCTTTCAGTTTTACACAAACATTTTCACGGGTGAAAGTTTATAGTCCCCACCTTTCTGAAGATTAAGAGACAGAATCTGAAGCTCTGTTTCAGTCTTTCTCAAAAATGGGAGTCTGAGTCCCTCTTGCTTCAGAATCACCTTGGGTAAATATTACAAGTGGATATTTCCAGGATCTACTTCTGACTCAATGAATTAGTTGCTTTAGTAGAATCTAAGTGATCTGCAATCATTACGTGTATTGCCCTGTACACACATAGCTGGTGTTCAGTACATTTTTGTGGAGTGAATCAAAATAATTCAAGGGAATAAAACAAAATCATTCAATCAAGCAAAGTACATTCTTTTTAAAATTAAATGTCCTTCAGGCTTTATGTTGATTTAACCACATTAAAACTGTGACCAAAGACATTCTAAATTGTGGATCTGTGGTGGATAATTGAAAGAGAAAAACCCCTTGGCTGACGCCTTGAAGAATATTTTCTTATCCTCTTGGAGGCGTATGTCAAGCACATCTAAAATAGCTATTCTGGATCATTCTACTTTTTTAAATTAAAAAATTTAATTATTGACAAAAGCTATTTGCTGGAATTGTGTAAAAAATGTTTACAGATGCCTTAGGAAGGAAATGGCAGAATGTGGAACTAATTGTGTTGATTCAAGATAATTATGAAACACAAATGACCATTACTTACAACAAGTCCCTGATGGTCAGGGGTTGACTCCAGGGATCAGGCTCGAATGAAGGAAAGGAAAAGAAAATAAAAAAGAGTGGTGATATATGTATGTAGTTATAATCCAGCTAGAAGCTGTGCCCTATGTTCAAGTTCATAGAGGTCTTTTGTGACATTTCAGTATTTGAATTTCAGTACATGCTATATTTTTATTAAGTAAAGCTTTTTTTTCTAACTTCAAAGGATCATAGTTTTTTTTAAAATCTTTACTTCTTGTCACATTGACTCCTTGGTATAAGAGGTGAATGTGTCTTCCATTTTCTGACTTCCCTTTACAGGAAAGTGATATTTAGATATGAAGTGTTTTCATTTCTTTTCCATCCTAGATGGTCCGTGAGCTTTTACACCAGGATTGTAAGAAGAGGCCCAAAAGAGACCTTCTGGATGTTAAAAGTTGTCTTGACACAAAAGTCCTGAGCAACCTGAATGTAATTTCGATCATCACTGGGATGTACAGTAGACTGTTCCCAACCTACATGAATCTCTTGGTCTACTGTGATTGATAATCCTCTGATTAGTGTGGATTTCAGTTTAGTTCAGTCTCTCAGTTGTGTCTGACTCTTTGTGACCCCATGGACTGCTGCATGCCAGGCTTCCCTGTCCATCACCAACTCCTGGAGCTTGCTCAAACTCTTGTCCATCCAGTCAGTGATGCCATCCAACCATCTCACCTCCATCGTCCCCTTCTCCTCCTGCCTTCAGTCTTTCCCAGCATCAAGGTCTTTTCCAGTGAGTCAGTTTTTTGCATCAGGTGGCCAAAGTATTGGAGTTTCAGCTTCAGCATCAGTCCTTCTAACAAATATTAGTGTGGAGAGGTGGATTTAAAAATATAGAAAAGGCCAGAAGCTTCAAGTAGGAATCACCACTGACAAGAAATGCTAGGGGACCAAATTTGAATCTTCAGTTAAACAGTATCATCCAAAAGAGAGAATTTTCCACCTTTGAAGGAAAAAAGCAGGCTTTGTTTCACATTCATAACTGAAAGAGGAGCTCTAAATCTACATGCATGTTTCCAGACCAACGTTGTCTAAGAGAAATAGAAGGTGGATTATAGATATAATTTTAAATTTTCTACGAGCTGCTTCAAGGAAAGGAAAGAAAAAAAGGTGGAAATAATTTAATAATAATATATTTTATTTAACCTAGTTTTTCCAAAATATCATTTCAACATTTAATGAATATCAAAATTATTAATGAGACTTCTGGGATTCAAGGCAAGAAGCTGCCAAAGCCTTCATACAAAATTGTTTATATGGTCCTGGAACCAAAAGAACTACTGTAAACAAGTTCCTGTCTCTTGAAAACAAGAGGTTACCGATGAAAAAGATCATACTAAATCTTTGCATCTCAGTTTGAATTAGCCTCATGTCAGGTGCTCGATGGCCCCATATGACTATTGTTTAGTCCCTCAGTCGTGTTTGACTCTCTTGCGATCCCATGGACTGTAATCCACCAGGCTCCTCTTCACGGGATTTCCCAGGCAAAAATACTGCAGTGGGTTGCATTTCCTTCTCCAAGGGATCTTTCCAATCCAGGGATCAAACCACATCTCCTGCATTGGTAGACAGATTCTTTACCACTGAGCCACCTGGGAGCCCCCACACATGTGACTAGTGGCTACCATATTAGGGAACTCAGCTTTGGACTGTTTATCCTTCATCAACATGTGAATCCTCTAAGAAGGACTCTTGTGAAGGATGAATTCATTCAAAGGCAAGAAAATGTCGTGATTTCCTTTGTGAGCTTGGGGCCTGAGGCTGTAGTGTATATGGGTAAACGACTAGAAGAAAGTGAGAGTGACGAGTCTACTTTCTATTGACATATGTGAAGTCTGCCCTTTGGTTTGTTCAGGTTGTAGAGACAGCTTTTCCAGAGAAGTTACTTGATCAGTTGCTGCATTTATCAGGTCGGGCCATCAGCCACTGTCCCTTGCTGTATTCTATAGCTCTGCTATCCTACAAAATCAGTATTGATACTACTCTAAGATACCTTTTCTGGGTGTTTATCCCCCGATGCTGCCTCACTTCATCTTGTCATCCAGCAGCTGCTCATGCCATGGACTGGTCCCAGTCTAGGCTTTCAGTGTTGGCTGATAACCAGAGATAAGTCTCAAGGAGCCAAATGTGATGTTCATGGCAAATCCAAGTGTCACAGACAGAGTGAGGGCTGAGCAATGCCACAACTCAGTGTTAAGCTTTCATTCTCAATTTCAGGTTTGCCTCAGTGATCATGTCCTATTACCCTAGAAACTGACCAGCTTTCTTAGACTGTTTTAGTTTGCTTCTGGATTTCATGTACAGAGAATTGTTAATTATACATCTTAGTTCATGACACCATATCATTGGTTTCACAGACTTCTTTCTTGATCAACTGGTTGGCTTACTTACATGTTATTGATCTATTTGTTATCTACCTATCCCTCTGCCCATCCATCCATCTAACTGCCCATCCATTCATTCATCCATTCGTCTATCATCTCTCTATCTCATGTGGTCTCCATTTCTCACGTTCTCACCACCAATGCCATTTCTCCCTCTACCACAAACAGTCATATGAATGTGTTTGATGGTATCCTTTTGATTTCCTGTGTTCTTATATTTGTTTACATATGCTAATTTATACAAGTATCATTATATTAGATAGCTCGTTCTATTTTCTTTTTATCGTGATGACCCATTATTTCTAAGACCTACCCAGGTAGTTGTGTCAGTATCTAGTTCTTTGTTTCTGATGGCTGCAGAACCATGTTGGCAGCTACTGTGCTTTCCTTACCCTCTAGTGAGAGACCCCATGATCCCCTCTTACCCACACAAACAACATGATGATAAACATCATGAAGCGTGCCCCCCAGTGTGTGAGAATATTTTTAAGAATTATATTCAGGAACAGTACTGCTTGTCTTAGTGAATGTTTAATTAGCTAAATATTACCAGGCTGTTTCCAGAATGTCTGCATCAGTCTGTGTTTAAATCAACAAGCACATAAAGATTATGATGTACCCATATACCAATAATATTGATATTCTCCAGCTTTCCAATTGTAATCAATCTAACGAGTTTCTTGAACTTTTTCATGCCGTCGTGTCAAAGTGAATGGTAAAAACATATTCTTGGGAAGCAAAATGAGTTGATAAAGGCCAGTTTTCTATTCCTTTTTAAAACATCTGACACATGCTGGTTGCTATAGTACTAGAAGCAAGAAATTCACTAGTGTCATATTTTAGAAGAACCACAGGCTAGAGCGTAAAATATAGCAATACAAGGAAATACACTGAGATGTGTTGCGGCCACTAGTCACTTCTGGTTCTCAGCCTACCTAGTGAAGGGATGTAATCTTTGTTTAACACTCACAGGAAGCCTATTTTTGGTCTGGGCTGGTCTTGGGGACCTGGATGTTCCCCAGGAATCAGTCATTTCTAAATGAATCTCAAAAGCAATAAAATGTTTATAATCTACCTCTGCTTTCTTTTGGAGAAGGAAATGGCAACCCACTCCAGTAATCTTGCCTGGAAAATTCCATGGACAGATGAACCGGACAGGCTACAGTCCATGGGGTTGCAAAGAGTCGGACACAACTGAGTAACTAACACTCTGCTTTCTTACATTGTTTAAAAGTCTGCTCCAGTAGGTCCTAATAGCATAACTCAGTAAAGATTGCCTAGGACGACATTGCTAGCATGAGTCAAAGGGAACAAATAGGATGCTCAAGCCAGATGGACAAGGGGGACTGACCTCAATATCAACATCTCTCAGGCACTGAAAGAGTGACCAGTGTATAAAGAGTGTCTGATGGTTGAGGTGTGACTAGAATCCCCCAGTGATGGCCATTCCAGAAGTAATGAGGATGGTATTTTCTTGGTAGATCTTTCTGTTTGGGAGGAAACTGTAATCATTGATCAAAGGTATGAAAAATAGGATCTAGAACCATATAATAAAGGACTGCAAGAGCCAATCAGGGTTTAAGGGCTTCGTCAATTGGCCTATGCCTGGAGGGCCTGGAATTGAGATCAGGTCTGGTTATTTAATCTGAGCAAATGTAGACAGTCTTAGAGAAGACCTGGGACTGAATGGCCATTTGAGGACTCAGAGCCCACTCCAGATCCCAAATTTATGAACATGAAGATTTGCCAAGTTAGACATCACTGGCAGGTGGAGCCAAGTTTTATTCTCTCTGGCTGTGAGCTTGGATGGAGTTGAATATGCTGTTCAAACTCCCATTGCCTAGAAGTAAAGTGAAAGTGAAGTCGCTCAGTCGTTTCTGACTCTTTGCGACCCTGTGGACGGTAGCCTACCAGGCTTCTCTGTCCATGGCATTCTCCAGGTAAGAATACTGGAGTGAGTTAACCATTTCTTTCTCCAGGGGATCTTCCCGACCCAGGGATTGAACCCGGGTCTCCTGCATTGGAGGCAGACACTTTAATCTCTGAGCCACCAGAGAATCGAAGTTCTGGATCCAGTGTAAAAATGGGCTCTCACACCCTAGAGTCTGTATTCCCAATTTAGCTCTGTAATTCATTGGAAATAGATTTCAAGATCTTACCATTTCCCAGTGGTCATCCCTGCACCTTTCCCCCTTCTGATACTTTGACCTGTTTTTCTCTCAACAAAGTCTCTCTAGATTATACCAGCATATGTGGACTTTTCTTCCAAGAGTCAATAGAAACTCAAAAGGAAGAGGTAAATCTGAAGCCAGATGAATAGTAAGAGGAAAGTGGTGTGGCTGTGACACTCATGTATGTCCTCACGGAGTACATTTTTGTCACGGTCTTTGGGTCTCAAGGAAGGAGCTGGTTGGAGATTGAGTGACTTCACATTACATTTTGGCAGGGTCTCAGCATATGTGAAGAAGGCTGAGCGCCGAAGAATTGATGCTTTTGAACTGTGGTGTTGGAGAAGACTCTTGAGAGTCCCTTGGACTGCAAAGAGATCCAACCAGTCCATTCTGAAGATCAGCCCTGGGATTTCTTTGGAGGGAATGATGCTAAAGCTGAAACTCCAGTACTTTGGCCACCTCATGCAGAGTTGACTCACTAGAAAAGACTCTGATTCTGGGAGGGATTGGGGGCAGGAGGAGAAGGGGACGACAGAGGATGAGATGGCTGGATGGCATCACTGACTCGATAGACGTGCATCTGAGTGAACTCCAGGAATTGGTGATGGACAGGGAGGCCTGGCATGCTGCGATTCATGGGGTCACAAAGAGTCGGACATGACTGAGTGACTGAACTGAACTTAATAGCATACGTAACGTCCACCTATCTGTGGTCCCTTTTTTGGACTCTGTGTGGAATGTACCAAGGGAATCTATGTATCATTTTAAATCATAGTGTCTTTATGTCCAGGCAATTAACAAACTTTTGTAAGTAGTTGAATGATGGAATAAAGGAATGAGTAAATGAATGGCAAAAGAGAAGAAGGCTATTAACTTACCCACCATGAAAAGGCAGAAGAGTGCATCTCTTATTATGTAATGTAGGTGGATGGGGTTACAGATAATGAGAGTCTAAATATCCACAGGGATAAGATCACGTGTGTGTGTATGTGCTGAGTCGCTTCAGTTGTGTCCAACTCTTTGCTACCCCATGGACTATAGCCCACCAGGCTCCTCTGTCCATAGGGATTCTCCAGGCAAGAATACTGGAGTGGGTTGCCATGCCCTGCCTCCTCCAGAGGATCTTCCCGACCCAGGGATCAAACCCGCAGTTCTTACATCTCCTACATTGGCAGGCTGATTCTTTACCACTAGCACCACCTGGGATAGCAAGTCATAGATACAGAAGCCAGTACTACTGAGTAGAGGGGAGTGGGAGCTGGAGCCAAACACATAAGCCAGAGACTTGAGATATTTGTCTACCTTATTAAAACAAAGGACTGAATATGCTAGACTGTGCCAATTATGTGACACGAGAGGAAGACGCTGAAGCTAGCAGTGCTGAAATCATCACAGAGGTTGGCAACTCTGGAGTGGGGAACACGGTCAGCTGAGGGGGTGGCTTGTTGTATTGTGCTGGGGCAGAAGCTTCTCACCTTTGTCTTATACCTGTATGCTCGGGGGCAAATCTAGAAGTGTAGTGTCTCCATCCAGACAAAAGTAGAAAAAGTCAGGAGAGGGATTCGCCCCAGGATTGCCCTGTTGGTTACTGAGCCCCCAGGTTTTCTAGGCTTCTATGGAAAAATCAGAGACCTGAAGGAGCTGATGGAGTCTTTACCTCTCTTCCCAGACTTTTCCACCAATTTAGGAGCTGCACTCAGGGCTGGGAGGAATCTTCTTCCTCTGCCTCATTTCCTCACATCATGAGGAATTAAGGGATAATACAGACTTTCTGCTTTTAAGGGTTGGCCAGTATTTTAATTAGACCAGATCCCCTTGACTCACGTTAAATCAGTAAGTGAAAAAGTAGCTGAGTGGCAAATTAATCTCGTCTAGCAGATTTGTCCTTTCAGCAGCCAAGGTTTCTAGGGGCAGGGGATAATTTTCATAAACAACTGACACAAAAAATATCTCAGGCAAATAAATTTACAGCACGTTCTGGGGTGCAGACATTAGACGCTTCTGATTAGCATGACACATACATGTTTCAGTGAAAAGTAGATGGTCAAATGTGCCAAGCCAGCCAGCCAGCCAATTGTGTTAAAAGAATTTTTTATTTTAATCTTTCCTTGGGTAGCAAATGAGTCACCACTATCCTTCTTCTAACCATCTCCCCATGCTACCGTATTTCATTGTTACGGTTTGAATTTGGTGAATAATGATAAAGCAGCATCTTGCGACTGTGTGTGCTCAGTCATGTCTCTTGGTGACCCCATGGACTGTAGCCCCGCAGGCTCCTCGTCCATGGGATTCTCCAGGCAAGCATACTGGAGTGGGTTGCCATTTCCTTCTCCAGGGGATTTTCCCGACCTGCGGGATCGAAACCGCATCTCTTGCATCTCCTGCATTGGCAGGCAGGTTCTTTTTACCACTGTGCCACCTGGGAAGCCCTATAGCAGCATCAGGGCATCTTGATTCATTTGACATGGGCAAGGCTACATGTCATAACAGCTGCTGAAGAGCAGTCCTCATGATACCGAACAGGGATTTTGGCCTTCCTCAATCAATAGATATGGACTAGAGGCCAGACCAAAAATTCAGGCAAGGTGTTATTGGGGCTCCCGTTGCAGCAGTGGGGAGTGAGAACAGTTCCTTGAGGTGGGGCGAGTTTGTTCCTTTTAGGGGGTGAGGGTATGGGTGTGTCCAGGCGGTCAGGCTGGAGGGATGGCTTAGATGGTTTGTGCACCCCTTAGAGGGTGTTTTATGCAGCCTGCATGCACGGTATCCTGCTTTTGCTCCAGGCTCTTCAAAAATGGCAGTGGGGTTTTTTGGTCTCTTTGTATCTTTTGTCCAGAATTCGCCCTAACTGCTCAGGCATGCCACCACGTTTAGTTCCCATATAGTTTCTCTGTATTTTGTGGTTCGAGGAGAGGTTTGTCCCGTGCAAGCACTGTAGCATTGCAGCACAGGGTCCCAGGTCACAGCCTTTCTCACTCAGACTGAAATTTTAATGGAAGGATGTTCCTTTCCCTGCTTTTGTGATTCTGCAAAGATAACTTAGCAATCGTTCTCTTCTGAGATAGTTTCCCAACTATAAAATAAATATCTGGCTTTAAAAATGTTTCTGCTCCAGAATGAAATGAGAAGCAAAAGGCAGTGCCCATTAATTTATAATTAAACTGGTTGGGAAAAGGGAAGCACATGCTAGCAGATTGGTCTTCAGTGACTGATACGTTCCCTGCTGCAGAGCCATGGCTGGAGAATGATTTATGATTTTTCCTAATGTTCCTCATTCTTGTTTCAGCTGAGAAGGTCACCCACGAAAGACAGGATCTGGGAAAGAGGCGGCACGGTTTCACTTTGGTTGACTGCCTTTTTCTCCTTCCTTTCACTTAAATTTCAGTATTTACAGCTTATGGGTCTTAAATTTGACACTCAGCAGACATAAACTGTATTCTTGAGAGGATTAAAGGATTATTCACTCACTAGCTTAATCAGATTAATCAGAGATTTTGAACAAGATATCTAATGCCATTCACAAGATGGGAAGTGTGATCTCTGCCTGCTAGTTGAATTTGGCTTGGACACCCACAGACATACACAAACACGGACATGTACTCATGCACACACACAAACCCAGATATACACACACTGATTTTTATTTTATTCACTATGATTTATTCTTGAAAAATACTTACTTTGTAATTATGAACAATTATCTTCTAATGCCTACGTTATCTGATGACAGAAAGTAAAGGTTAGGTGCCTGTATGTTGCCTAAATGTTATTTAAGATTTGAATTACTTTGTTCATTATAAGTTACTTGAATTTACTCTTAGTGAATCTGCTTTATTATTGTCAGACCATGCCTTGAAAGACTCTCTGGAACCTTTTAAGGAGAAATAATTATTTCTTTTCTTTACATTCATATGAAGTAACCCTTGATATTTTACTATCACTAAGTCAAATTACAGTTAAAGAATAAGAAATATCCTGAAAAATAGAGTTATTGTTTTCTGTTATTATTATATCAATTATTGCTTTTCCATTCCTATTAGGAGCTTAAATTCTCTTCTGCATTTATTTTAATAAGCTCCTTTTTTCTGCAGAAACAGGAGGCAGCAAAGACCCTTTGTACTACAGACATATTAAACCAGGATTGGGACCAACTGTCCTATTGTATGAACTCTTATTTTAAAGCAGCCTGAGTTAAGCAGATTTTGTTGGATTTACTTTTATTTGGGTCTTATGCTATTTGGAAGATAGACATTATAATATTGGAAATATTCTCAAAGAGAGGAAGAAGCAAAATTAAAATGTGAGCCCTATTCGTCCACTGTATTAATGAGAATCTCTTGATCCAGGGATGCCTGAGGTCCCTGGGAATAGAATTCTGATGTCTCACAATATCGGCCTTGTGGTTTAGAACACAGTGAATGTTGATGTCCTTGCTTTCCAGCCAGACTCTAAGATATTTCTGACAGATACACATTTATGATAAAATCTTCATTAATCCATTTATCACACTCATGAATGTTTAGTGGCAAAGCTGTCTTGAATATATAACACCCCTACCTGATATTTAATCCTATAGAAGGTTTCATATTGTTCAAAGTCCTTTCATAGATTTGATCCTTACAGCCACCCCATGAAATGAAAACACGTTCCAATACCTCTTTCACAGAGAGGATACATGCTTTACCCAAGGTTAAATGATAGATTCAGGGCCAATCTCAAAGTCTTTTCATCTTGAATGCAAAATAATGCCACTCCTTTTCCTGTTGTACTTTGAAAAGTTTTCCCAGGAACAGCTGTGGGTTTGGATAGCTCCAGCTACACTCACCCTACACGTGTGTGTGTGTGTGTGTGAGAGAGAGAGAGAGGCGACACAATTTAGTGAGTTTATAGGTATGGTTTGCAGCAATGAAATAAAATAAGCAATAGCTCCAACTTAGCAAACACTGAGAACCAAAAACATCAAATAAAAGTGAACAATGGATTTTGGTCAGTTTCCTGGGCTTTTGAGTAGCAATAAGATTTTATTGCTGCACCACAGCCAGCGGAGAGGAGAGGATGAGATCATGAGCCACTATTTCACAGCCGTCTGAGCACTCAGAATGCTGGCTAAATTGTACAGTGCTTAGAATGTGCCAGGCATGTTACCTCTATTATCTCATCTAGTCCTGGGGTGGGTTTCTTATTGCTGCCCCCTTTCTCAGGTGGCAAAACTGAAACACAGAAAATTTAAGTAACACACACAAGGTTACAGCAGTCACCAAATGGCAGATGCGTGGCTCTAGTCTGTAGTCTGCCCCCTTCCCTCCATCAAATGTACATTGACCATTCTGACTGCTTTACAAAGTAGGATTTCTGCATTGCGACCTTAATGATTGCATTGTATTTGAGTTGGCAGCACTATTTTTTAACAGAGCTGGTGACGTTTGCTCTGGCTTGATCTCAGTTGTTGCATGCTTTAAGGGCTTAGTACGCGGCAGTTACATGGGACATGTTTTCTCCTTCATGACAGTTAATCCTCATTTGGGAAAATGGATTTGTCTTGCTTATTAGTAGATAGAGAATGTGAAGCTGGGAGAAAGTAAGCAAGCTGGCTAAGGCCAAGGCAAGGCTGCAATTCATCCCCGCCTGATTCTATATCCTCTGGCCTCTCCAGGCACCTGAACCCGAGGCCTACACTGGGGCACTGCCTTGAGACCCCAGCTGCACTAGAAGTGCCAGAATCAGAAGTGGAAATAAACACAGAGTCTCAGACTTGCAGCATTATCTTCTGCCCACGTGGGGGCCCAGAAGCCTTCCTGTATCTTGGCACATTTCATCAACACTAAGTCATCAAACCCAGTTTCCTTTTCCCTTTTCTGGATCTTCATGGTCTTTTTCATTTTTGTAACACCACATTTTTATTTTTAACCAAACGTACTATGTTATTTCTGATTATCCTCCTTCTTTTTGGAGTGTGTGACCTGTATTTGGTGATTCAGTTTTCAGTATGCCTCCCTATACATAGTTTTTGCACCAAACCACAAACCAAGGTGATGTGACAGAGGTCAGGATCATCTGTTTACTTAGGTAGCACTAATCCCAAACTTATCCCTGTCTGTGCTGGGCAGAAAAATAGGATACATTGGGGGAGAATGCTGATCTTTTACAAGTCTGTGTACTTAGGTAACAATCTATCTGAGGTTAATGTTCAGGGACCAGGAATTATTTTTGATAGGCATGACTGCTTTTTCTTGTTTGAGTCTTTAAATAACATTTGTAAACTATCTTAAGTATAGGGAGCACACAAGCCTATTAAATACACATATTTCTTGTACACACTCAAACCTTCACATGGTGTTATGGATACACATTTCCTGATGTATCAAAGTAAAAAAAAAAAAAAAAAAGTTTAAGAGTAAGAGCTTACCATTAACCTCTCCTCTGAAAATACATTTGTGTTGGATGATACACTAAATTTCCTCTTAAAAATATTCAGCAGTGACTATATTCTCTGATGGGCTTCCCAGGTGACACTAGTGATAAAGAACCCGCCTGCCAACGCTGGAGACATGAGACATGTGCGTTCAATCCCTGGGTCGGGAAGATCCCCTGGAGCAGGAAATGGCAACCCACTCCAGTATTCTTGCCGGAAGAATTGCATGGACAGAGAAGCCTGCTGGGCAACAGTCCACGGGGTCACAAAGAGTTGGACATGACTAAGTGCATACACACATACTCTATTGTAACGGCTATTTTTTTAATTGTAGAAAGTGTAAACAAAGTAGCACCAGGATGGAAGTTGATAGGTTAAATGACATTTACCAAAAAACAAAGAAAATTAAGTCAGCCTGTTTAAACATTATTGTCTTCTGCTCACATATCGACTGGAAAGATCCCTAATGTGTCAGCCAGCATGTAGAATAACTTTTGGACTTGTGTTTGGGAACAGACTTGGGCTCTATTACTTTTTAAAAAATGTATATTTACTTATTTGGCTGCTCCAGGTCTTAGTTGTGGCATGCGAACTCTTAGTTGCAGCCTGTGGGAGTGTGGAGTCTTAGCTACTGGACCACCAGGGAAGTCCTGGGACTCACTTACCTTTGGAAGAGCTTGGATGTGTAAGTAGCTTGTTAGTGCGTGTGTTTTCCAGTGGGATGTCTCACAGTCATTTTTTTCATACCTACTCTATGGTAGCTTATCCTGCACTCCCAAAAAAGGCTGATACTACTGGAAGAGCCAGACCCTTGGAAAATGGTGTGTAAGAGATGGTGGACTCCTCATTTCATAGAGAAGTCCCAGGCCACTTTGACCTAAACCATCAGGGATTGTGTGACCGTGGTAGCAGGCACAGAGATCACTTGGATTCGGTGTCTGACCAAAGATATTGAATTTCGCTAACTGAAACCATACAGTTATGCAGAGGAACAAAATTTGGTACCTATATATCCCATAGTGTAGATGAGGGCCTGTTCCTGGAATTGGGCTCTCACCAAAGGGAACTGAAAAAGAATATGAGCTAAATGGGGTGAGAGAAAAGTCAGAAAGGGCCTAACGATCAGCGTCCGTACAGGGCCCCACTGTCCATGCAGAGTCCTGCAAAGTCCTTTACTAAACATTTGTTTGCCTTTTCGTCTCCAGTTTGTCAGTTACCTTCCTCCCCTTTAAAGTCCCAAACTACTACTCCTAGCATCCTCTTTTGTCTTTTGCTGAAGATGGTATCTAAAGTGAAGTTTTCATTTTGATGAGTCATTTGGTTTTCCTGGATCTCTCCCAAATACACCTGTCATTAAACTTTAGCTTGATTTTCTCCTGTTACTAATTCTCATGTCAATCTAATTTTTAGACCAGCCAGAAGAACCTAGAAGGGCAGAGGAAAATTTCTTCCTCCTTGACAGCTAACGTGGCAATTATTCTAAATGAATGACCCTTGTAGATGAGATTTCAAGGTTACAGATCACTGGAAATCTTTCCTTGGTTTCTGGGACCGACTGCTTCCTGGTGGGGGCTTTCCCACATAACTGAGGAGCTCTTGGTGTCAGCGTTCAAGAACTGCTCTCTGTCTTTCTTCCCCGTGTGTGTGTGTGTGTGTGTGTGTGTGTGTGTATGATAGAGAGAGAGGGAGAAAGGGAGAGGAGACTTCTAAGCTTGGGTGTACTGTTTATGGGAAAAGTATTGGAAGCAACAGAGGTGGACTCCTTAGTGAATCTGTTTATGAACATTTATTTCTTTATCACAAGTATCATAAATGCTGGAGTCCTAGAAATGTCCTGTATCTTGACCTGGGTGGAATATTTATATGCAAAAATTAAAGTGTACATTTCAGATGTATGCATCCTTATATAAGTTACATCTATAAAATAAAAAGTTGAGAATCCCTTTCCTTACCACTGAGGTGTATTTATTTGGTAGGTATTTCTTTTTGCATGTGTTATAGCTCCACTGAGGCTTCCTTTAGATCCTCTGTGAATTCCTAATAGTAAGTTTCAATGGTGGTTTGTGAGGAAACACACTTTTTTTTTTTTTTTTCAGCTCACCTGATCACCTCGGATGGTTCTCTGAGCTGGACTCATTCAGCCTTCCAGCCCTGTTCCCAGCCCTCCATACTGTCTTTTTCCCACTGAGGAGTTTACTGAGGGGAGCTTCGCTCGAGTTCCACCATCCTTGGGGTTTTCCAGTCTTGTTCACAGTTACTGGTAACCAAGTTGCCCAACCTGGACCCTTGTACCTTGACCCTTATTGAGACACAGTGGATCCCACTCCTGGAATTATTGCAAAAAAAAAAAAAAAAAAGCAGAATTTAAAAATAGAATAACACAGGATTCTTAGATGGAAAAGAGTGAGGCCAATACAGTGGAAGCCATAATCCCAAGAACAAAAAACAGGACCATCTCAGTTATTTCCTAGCTACCTCTCTGAATCTGTGGGAAAAAAAAAAAAAAAGCCACGTTAAGGTGGCATTTGCAAACGCGCTTGTTTTTACCCAGCGCCACAGTCAGGCGCAGTGGGGCTTCGAGGGGAAGAAAGAAGGCAAGGCCAAGGGGGTGGCTTGGCTGCGGCCTCTCGGCTTTCCGGCCGCGGCTGATGGAATTATTGTTTATTTTTGTAATTTTCAGAGGTAGGCCGGTGACAGCTGAAGAAGACTGTATTTGCTGAGGAGCAGCGTGATGGTAGAGGGGAGCAGAGCTCCTGAGGGAGACCTAATGGTTCCTCTCCTTCCTGCACGGAGATAAAGACTTATAATAAGCGTGCATGTTCGCCATCTGGCTCTGCGCATGTGGTCCTTATGGAGGCGAGCGCCGCACAATCTGTAAATGATCGGAAGCCATGGCGCTCTCTCCAGAGACTCCACGATGCAATCAAGGTGACAGATGGCACGGCCACTGCTGTGGCCTCACGGAGAAGATCAAAATCACCTTCAATAAACTCTGACTGAAATGGGCATGAGCACCTCCAAAGAGTCAGTTTGTCAGTCAAACGGCGACAGTGGAGCCGCGTCGCAGGCCAGCTCTGTGTTTCCATCGTTTCCGTCTGACTGGGCCTGAACTGTGATCTTTCTCAAATTGTCCTTTCTGTTTAGCTGGAGCAGGCCAGCCGATTGCCAGATTCATGGCTTTATTGAGGAAAATTGAAAACACGATGTCCTCAATTTCCGGGGGCCGCGCACATGCACGAGCCTGGCAGGGGCTGGGACACCCAGGCGCTTTGCAGGGAACGGACCCCCACGTCTTGAGCCCAAGTTCGCTCAACCTTATAGGCAGATTCTTGGACTTGAAAAATAAAATGCAAATGTGTGCCTGGCCCGCAAGCTCAGCTGGCAGTGGCTACAGAAAGGGTATTGGGTGTCCAATAAATGTGTGTAGAATTAATAAATGCTTGAAAAGAAATGGAGGAAGGGAAGGGAAGAAATGATATCTCCCGGTTGCTGGAACTATGTATTCCAAGGGCAGACTGCTGCCTCCGTGAGGGATCTGATACCCGTTTCCATTTCTATGCATCTTCATCGCATATGGCTTTCAGTGAACTTGAAGCCTGGGACATAAGGTCAATGAAATGCAGACATATTATTTTGTCCTAAACAAATCATAGCAAATTTGTAGAAGTCAGCAGGTTTAGACAAATTTCCATTCCTCCTCTGTCCCTCTACAAGTGAAAAATTTTTCCAAAGCTCCAACTGATTATAAAAGTTACCTGTAGTAGGAGAAAAATATACCACTATCTTTCTTTTCGGAGGTAAGGGCACTGATTTCGGGTCAAAGATGATGGATCTTAATGAAAGAACTCTCCCCCTCCCTCTCCCTCTCCTCCCTTGGCAGAGTTCCACTGTTGTTCTTCCTCTTAGGCGCCAGGAAATGCAGATTTCAAGCAGAAGTCGACTTTTCCAACCTTGCAGTTCCCCAGGAACTCAGCATCTTTTATCTTATACAGATGTTTATATTCTAAGCCTATGAGGAGACTTCAAAATTCCCACTTCCCATTGATATTCCTGCTTGAAACTGTCATCTTCTAGTTTTGCCTACTTGCTTTATTTAAAATCCAAATCCTGCTCCTGCCTCCTCCCTACCTGCCTGATGTAAATTATTTGTTTGACAGGTGAGAAATGTCTTGTTGTTGGGTCCTGTTTTCTCATCGAGTCTATTCCTCTTGTAGGTGCTTCTGCATGTCCTGCTGGAGAGATTTACCCCCTGGAGGAAGGCATGGCAACCCACTCCAGTATTCTTGCCTGGAGGACAGAGGAGCCTAGCGAGCTACAGTCCATGGAGTCTCAAGAGTCAGACACGACTGAAGTGACTAAGCATACACAGAGAGATTTATAAACATAACGAAAGGGCTTCTTCACTCCTAATTTGTGTACACCAAACAAGAGAAACTGTTTAAAAAGAGGGGGAGGGGCTCACATTTTGAGTGACAGGAGTAGCAAAAACTTTGTACAGGGGCTGTCTTTTCACTTGGCATGCCAGTGTAGCTGATGTTGTGCGTTGCAGCTCAGTGTGGACTCCTAGCAGCAGAGGGCTAAGTTTATTCAGCAGAAAGGAAGGATATCTTTTGGGAATGAACACCTACTATGTGTAGGTTGTGCTAGAAGCTGAGAAACAAATCTTGTGAAGGAAAAGTAGGTATTAAGTGGCATTTTTGTGGCACTGTGCTCTGCCTGCTTCTTCTCTCCTCTGTCTGGCTGTCTGCTGAGCAGGCTTGGCACCCCATCAGTAACAGGTCTTGGGGAGCTTCAGGACGTGTGGCTGGTGGGAGCCTGTGCCCTGTCCCAGGAGACCCTGTGTGTACTCTGTCCTAAACCGGCTCCCTGGAATGACAGGCTCTGTAATCGACAAGTTCATCCACATGGCCACAAGGAGGGGTGGCAGGCCGGGTCATTTCTGTTTTTTGGCAGCAGTTTTTGGCCCCAGACTGCACTTGCTTTGAGGAGTGATGCTTCAGAAAGACAAATGGTCTAACCCTTCCCTTAATGGTGTATGTGTGTGTGTATGCTCAATCACTCAGTCGTACCTAACTTTTTGCGACCCCATGGACTATAGTCCTCCATTCTCCTCTGTCCGTGGGATTTCCCAGGCAAGAATACTGGAGTGGGTCGCCATTCCCTCCTCCAGGGGATCTTTCCAACCCTGGGACTGAACCCAAGTCTCCTGTGTCTCCTGCACTGGCAGGTGGATTCTTTACCATAGTTCCCCTTGGGAAGCCTTCCTTGAAGGGTAAAGATTGAGGAAATTCAACAGGGGCCAGGTGTCAAAGGAGCTTATATTGGAATGTGAAGGCTCTGAAACATTTATCTAGCATGAAATTTTATAATCAGAGCTCGGCCTCCGTTCAGACAATGATGTTCTGGTCTTCTCTGGAGAGGAGTGTTACCTGATCGTATGCAAGCTGAATAACCATAGATCGTCACCCTCCTTTATGTGCTATCACTCTTAAATAATACATTGCTTTTAGAGGAAGATTCTCTTGGAAGTTATGTCTGTCAGCATAGCTGTTCCTTTATAACGCTGCATGTAGGCATCTGCCACATCCGCCTGTGAGGGCGGCGGGTCAGGGGACATGTGGCTCTTCAGGGTCTGACCAGCCCCTGGAGTTCACAGAGAAGCTGGCACAGGAGAATTGCCTGTGGTCATAATAAGGACAGTGGCTCCAAGATAGACTAATTTTTAATTGTGAAGCATAGCTTTTATTTTTTTGAAAGATGGACTCAATGTTGAAAGGAAAGTTAAGCAGAAATTCAAAACAAGGACATCCAATCTTACTGAAAACTCAGATCTCTGAACCCTGCCACTGGCCTGAAATGGTGTTAAATAAAATAAGCTTTAATTTCTCAAGCCACCTATCCACCAGGCTGTTTGGACTTCTCTCCAAGAGGACTATGCTCTCATGTCAAATGAGGGAGGGGATGGCTTACTACACATTTTTAAAATATATATATATTAAACTTATTAATGTCTTGCTGGATCTTAGTTGAGGCTCGTGAACTCTTAGTTGCAGCATGTGGGATCTCGTTCCCTGACCAGGGATGGAACCTGTCCTTCTGAATTGGGAGCATGGAGTTTTAGCCACTGGACTGCCAGGAGAGCCCCACGCACTTTATCACTATTGTCAAAACAACCCAGACATAGCTTTCTTAATTTTGAAACAAGAAATGGAATACTGTTTTGTGTGTTCAGATGTCTCTGTATAAGCACACACCAGTTCTAAAGTAGATATTTGGAGGCAGTTGCATTTTGGGGTCAGATTCCAGCTCAAGCCCTCAATGTCTGCATTTTTTTCTGTCTTTTCATATTTGACCAAGGGGGATGGCAATTAAAAACGCCACCCAGTACATAGATGTTTCTCAAGCTGCTTCTGTGTTTCTGTTCAGTTTTTGGAATTTTTTTTAAACCAGATTTGTGACTTAAAAAATTCTCTCAACAAAATATTTCTGTTATAGCATGATGTCTTGCTTAGAGAGGTTAATAAACATTTTACAGGACATATTCCTGTTCTGTTTTAATGATTTCTTGACACTCATTTTCATCTTCATCAGGCTAGCAGTTAGCAAATGGTTCCTATTTCCCACTAGATTCCTCCACCCTCTGTAATGAACGAGCTGTTGATTTGATTCCAGTGAATTCTCTTTGGTGAACAATCCACTATAACAAATGCTTTCTTTGGCCATAAAATCATTTCCCTTCAATACAAAAATGCTATGTCTGGGGTATTTTAAGCTGATGTAGGGCATAATTCTTTTTTGGGGTTCTTATAATCAGCAACAACCTGCTTTCCTTTTTTCCTTCATGACACTTACAAAATACTTAAGGTAGTTTTTTTTTTTTTTTTCACACTTCTCTATGAAGACTCACTCCAACGGCACTGTCCAAGGAACATATAATGCCAGCTACAAATGGGAGCCACCTACATTGTGTTTCCTTTTCTAAAAGCAATATTTTTGAAAAGTGAAAAGAAACAAATGAAATTAATTTTGATTGTAAATTTTATTTAACCCATTGGATAAACAAAATGTAGTAGATCCCTACAGTGGAATATTATTTAGTCATAAAAGGAATGAAATTCTAATACATGCTACAACTCAGTATGAACCTTGAAATCATGCTGATGAAATAATCCAGATGTGAAATGACAAACATTATATGATTCCACATGTGTGAGGTACCTAGAGCTGTCAAATTCATAGAGGCAGGAAGTATAATAGGGGTTCCCAGAGGCTAGGGGGAAAGGGGAGTGTGGTGTTAGTGTTTAGTGAGTACAGAGTTTCAGTCTGGGAAGATGAAAACATTTTAGAGATGGATGGTGGGGATAACTGCAGTATACTGTGAATGTTCTTAGTGCCCCTGAGTTAGACACTTAAAAACAATTAAAACAGGACTTCCCTAGTGATCCAGTGGTTAGGAATCTGCCTGCCAATGCAGAGCACACAAGTTCGATCTCTGGTCTGGGAGGATTCCACATGCTGTGGAGCAACTAAGCCCACGTGCCACAACCACTGAACCTGCGTGCCCTAGAGTTCGTGCTCTGCAACAAGAGAAGCCACCACAATGAGAAGCCTGGCACTGCAACTAGAGAAAACCTGTGTGCAGCGATGAAGACCCAGTGCTGCCAAAAATAAAAATTTTTAAGTGGTTAAAATATTCTGTTATGTATATTTCACCATACACATCCCCCCCTCAAAAGATCAGATTATGTCATTCTTTGCTCAGAAACCTTCACTATCTTTCCCTCACACTCTGAATAACACTCAACAACACTCTGCATCCCTGTGATCTGGTGCTGACTTCCCCAGCTTCCTTTTCTTTCCTTTGCTGCTTACAAACCACATGACCTTCTGTAACTTACTTAACCTGCTTAAGCTTCAGCTTCTTTATATGTAAATTGCTGATAATTCTGATATCTATCAGCTGCATGGGGTTGGTGAGGATTAAAGGGAATAATGCATGTAAGATGCTTAGAACAGTGCCTGGCACACAGTAAAGTCTAAATAAAGACTAGCTATTAAACTTTGTGGATGCGGTATACATATTTGGCTTCTCAGGTGGCTCAGATGGTAAAGAATCCGCCTATAATGCATGAGACCTGGGCTTGATCCCTGGGTCGGGAAAATCACCTGGAGTAGGAAATGGCATGGAGAAGGCAATGGCACCCCACTCCAGTACTCTTGCCTGGAGAATCCCATGGACGATGGAGCCTGGTGGGCTGCAGTCCATGGGATCGTGAAGAGTCGGACACGACTGAGCGACTTCACTTTCACTTTTCACTTTCATGCATTGGAGAAGGAAATGGCAACCCACTCTAGTATTCTTGTCTGCAGAATCCCATGGACAGAGGAGCCTGGCGGGCTGCTGTCCACGGGATCAAAAAAGAGCTGGACTCAAATGAGTGACTGAGCAGGCATGCATGCCTGTGCATATTTATATTCTCATATGAAATGTTTAACACATTATTTATCATTAATTCCTATGTAAATTCTGGATAAAAGATACAGCGAGCAAACAACCAGTGTGTGAGTACAGATGAGGCAAGAATTCATTTATGGGGTTAATAGCTGACTGGTCAGTATAAACATCCTGAATGGAGATTAGGAGAATTTATTCTAAAATGAAAACAAACACAGGGATGAAAATAAAGCTTTCTCTAGAACAGAGTATTCCCATGTGGCCAGACTTCAGTGGTCATGTTCTGTTGATCTGGTCACGGGACATTTTTCAGGCATTTTGCAAAGTACTCAGCTATTGGTAGCAGAAAACTGAACCATATCAGAAGTATCATATGTTTTCACAGTTCAACACTCTCTGCCAACAACATTTAGAGAGTCCATGGTGTCACAGAATTAGGTATGCACAAAGAGCTCGCATGCACAGAGAGCTGTTACTGAGGGAGGGTTCACTGGCGCCTGGCTCACCTCAGTGGCCCTCACTTCATCCTCGCCTGCAGCCAACAGGCACCACTGAAAGGCCGAACCTGGGCCGGTAAGGATGTGGTCAGGCAGGGTTCTCTCTGAAGGTGACCAAACGTTCTTGTTTTCACTGAGATGAAAATTGGAATCAATACAAGATAGTTACGTTTTGTTTTGTGTTATAAAAACTTAGAAGCAAACTTTTGGAACAATTAAAGGGTAGCCACTTTGTTTGCTAAATGTGTGTGTGTGTGTGTGTGTGTGTGTGTGTGTGTGTGTGTGTTCAGTCACTCAGTTGTGTACACTTTGTTTACTAAGTGTGTGTGTGTGTGTTCAGTCACTCAGTGGTGTACAACTCTTTGCACCCCCATAGAATGTAACGCTCCAGGATCTTTCTGTTCATGGGATTTTCCAGGGAAGTGTACTGGAGTGGGTTGCCATTTCTTACTCCAGGTGATCTTCCTGAGCCAGGGCTTGAAGAAATGCACCTTGGATCCTTTTTCAGTCATCTCTGCCTAAGTGTTTCTCTGTGGGCCTTGATTTCCTTCCTAGTTAACAGTATCACTGGTTCTCTAAGAAGTGTTAGCTACAGAGCAACTTTTATCACCTTACAAGCTAATTAGGAGTTAAACACCCCAGGATGAAAGTTTGAAATTTTTTATCTGGTTTTCCACAATTTTTACCTTGAAAGGATGGGAAAGTTATTTAACCTAAGGCATTACTATCCTCCAAGACTACTGGAATCATAGATTTTCATGTGGGTGGTAGCTGGACAAATTTTACATCTTAGTTTGACAATTCAAGTTTTAAACAACATTACTAGTAAGAAACTGTCAAAGACATAAAGGATTTAAAAGTCTGAAAAATGTGAAGGAACAGTTAAGGACTGAATTAGATGAACAAAGTGAGATCTGTGTTTTAGCCTGTCTACTGGTATTTCTCATTTGTTTGTATCTCTTAAATGTGGCATTAACTGAAAGAAAAAAATCACTGATCCCAACTCTATTTTGCAGATGACTAAAGAATTTCAAGCTACGACTTAATTTTATTTATTTGATGGCTGCTATGTCAAAACAAAACCATAGCCAATAAACATTTTATCAAAAGGGTATAATTTCCACAATTGTTAGGAGACTTCATTGTCAGAAAACATTCAGTGTAGGCAGATGATTTGGGAGGGTGTTTACAGAAACCTTAAGCACAGAGAATCAATTATCAAAAAAAGTCATTTTGTTGGGTTTGAGGATATGAAAATACAATACTTTTCATTTTATATTTCAGTTGATCACTGGCTTTTATGTTGGACTGTAGAGTGAAAGGGCTTCCCTGGTGGTTCAGTGGTAAAATATCCACCTGCAATGAAGGGAACCTTTGATCCCTGAGTTGGCAAGATCCCCTGGAGAAGAGAATGGCTACCCACTCCATTATTCTTGCCTGGAGAATTCCGTGGATAGAGGAGCCTTGTAGGTCCATGGGGTTGAAAAGAGTTGCACCTGACTCAGTGACTAACACTTTCACTTTCATAGAGTAACAGTGAAATGTGTGGAATTGTGGACATTTGTAGACTATCTGAGGAAATTATTTGCTTTTGATTTTTTTTTTGTCAAAGGTAAGGTATCTTTCTTGTCTGTTTTGCAAATAATGAGAAAAGTGAGAATATAAACAGACACGGGAAAGGAAGCCATCAGATCTAGAATTAGACAACTCAGACTCAATTTTTGGAAAAGACTTCTCCATTCAGTGTTCCCTGCCCAACAAACTCAGAGCCTCAGGGAAGGGACCACAGGAGTCCTGGTCTCCAGGCACATGTGTGGATTTTTGCTCAGGGTGACCATCTCTAGGTGCACCTCTAAAAGTTGTAAATGGCTGTCAGAAAAAGCAACAGCAAAAATGTGCTCNAATACAATACTTTTCATTTTATATTTCAGTTGATCACTGGCTTTTATGTTGGACTGTAGAGTGAAAGGGCTTCCCTGGTGGTTCAGTGGTAAAATATCCACCTGCAATGAAGGGAACCTTTGATCCCTGAGTTGGCAAGATCCCCTGGAGAAGAGAATGGCTACCCACTCCATTATTCTTGCCTGGAGAATTCCGTGGATAGAGGAGCCTTGTAGGTCCATGGGGTTGAAAAGAGTTGCACCTGACTCAGTGACTAACACTTTCACTTTCATAGAGTAACAGTGAAATGTGTGGAATTGTGGACATTTGTAGACTATCTGAGGAAATTATTTGCTTTTGATTTTTTTTTTGTCAAAGGTAAGGTATCTTTCTTGTCTGTTTTGCAAATAATGAGAAAAGTGAGAATATAAACAGACACGGGAAAGGAAGCCATCAGATCTAGAATTAGACAACTCAGACTCAATTTTTGGAAAAGACTTCTCCATTCAGTGTTCCCTGCCCAACAAACTCAGAGCCTCAGGGAAGGGACCACAGGAGTCCTGGTCTCCAGGCACATGTGTGGATTTTTGCTCAGGGTGACCATCTCTAGGTGCACCTCTAAAAGTTGTAAATGGCTGTCAGAAAAAGCAACAGCAAAAATGTGCTCCTATTTTAAATACTTAGGTCTGTGTCATATTCAACTCCTCTGAATAGGATATAACTGTTTCTACTATTTCTTCCAGGGGCCAGTGCAGGTGGGGACCGCTGAGTCCTGTTGTGCCTCAGCCAAGTATGGCAGTGTGCATGCTAAGTCATTTCAGTTGTGTCCAGCTCTTTGCAACCCCGTGGACTGTAGCCCACAAGGCTCCTCTGTCCATGGGATTTTCTAGGTAAGAGTACTGGAGTGGGTTGCCATTTCCTTCTTCAGAGGATCTTCCCAACACAAGGTTTAAATCCATGTCTCCTGTGTCTCCTGCATTGGCAGGCAGGTTCTTTACCACTGGTGCCACCTAGGAAGCCTTTTTGTACAATGAAAGGCATTTCCTCTTCAGGCAATCCTTCTATGTGCACACCATCCAGACAGCCACTTTTTTTTTTATCTCCAAGGGTAAACAAGCAATATAGCAGCATGAAGAAGATAAAACAGTATTTTCCAAAAACTCTATTGTCCCTAACCACTCTGTTTCCCCTTTAAACGCATTACAAAAGGCAGAGGAACCAGAGATCAAATTGCCAACATCCGTTGGATCGTGGAAAAAGCAAGAGAGTTCCAGAAAAACATCTATTTCTGCTTTATTGACTATGCCAAAGCCTTTGACTGTGTGGATCGCAATAAACTGTTGAAAATTCTGAGAGAGATGGGAATACCAGACNGGCCTGGTGTGCTGCGATTCATGGGGTCACAAAGAGTCGGACGCGACTGAGCGACTGAACTGAACTGAACTGAACATAACTGAACATACAATTAGGAGGACTTCCTTGGTAGTCCAATGACTAAGACTCCACACTTCTAATGCAGGGAACCTGAAGTTGATCCCTGGTCGGGGAGCTGGATCCCACATGCTGCAACTGAGTTCACATGCAGGAACTAAAGCTCCCATATGTCGCAACTAAGACCCGACTCAATCAAATAAATATATAAATTCAACTAGAAACTACCTTGTTTCACAAGATTTTGACGTATTTATTCAATATGTTCCTCATGGTTTGGAGGAAAGACTGCCTGAAGCCCATAAGACATATAGATTTCCTCTTCCAGATTCAATGAACTTCATAAATCGAAGGATGGTATAAAAAGGAAACGTTTGAATAATATGTGATGAGACTTTTCTAGCGATTTGAGGAGAGCCCAGGTGTTTCTTGGGCTTCCCAGGTGACGCTAGTGGTAAAGAACCCGCCTGCCAATGGAGGAGACATAAGGTTCGATCCCTGGGTCAGGAACATCCCCTGGAGGAGGGCATGGCAACCCACTCCAGNAGGAAACGTTTGAATAATATGTGATGAGACTTTTCTAGCGATTTGAGGAGAGCCCAGGTGTTTCTTGGGCTTCCCAGGTGACGCTAGTGGTAAAGAACCCGCCTGCCAATGGAGGAGACATAAGGTTCGATCCCTGGGTCAGGAACATCCCCTGGAGGAGGGCATGGCAACCCACTCCAGTATTCTTGCCTGAAGAATCCCATGGACAGAGGAGCCTGGTGGGCTACAGTCCAGAGGGTCACAAAGGTCCAGACAAGACTGAAGTGACTAAGCACTCACACAAATGTTTCTAGATGATAGAAAACTTCAATCTTATTCCTATTCGGTTAGTTCCTGGTTATTCAAACTCATTTAATGGATTCATTTTGGAATGTTTCATTATCAACTACTTTGAGTGAGGAATATGCATCAAAAGGAATGTACCCTTTTAAGAGAAAAAACAAAAGCAGATAATAGCATTAATAAATTCATAGCTTAGATACTTTGCTTCAAATTTTATGTTCTTACAGATTCTCTTTGTCTTGCAAACAATAATGAAGCAATATGATAAACATAAGTAAGGAAATGAAAAAGTGGGGTATATTAGACACATAATTATTGCTATTTTAATTATTCAGTGTATTTCAGGTTAGTAGACTGAAAGATACACTTCTGAGATACATATAAAATTAGTCTTATTTTGTTATAAGAGAATAAACCACCTTGCTAATTCATAGAATTGATAAAGGTAAAATATTGAACCAACGAGTTGAATAATGCAATAAGTTTTGGAATGGAATAGAAAAAACACAAGAAAGTAGAAGGCTACATTTACACATGCATGTTCTTTCTTCCAATCCCCAGTTGATAAACATCAAAAATACAGGTTTCTTATCATGAGAGGGTTTAAGGGGATGAAACAGGGACCCAAGAAGATAAGGATGAGAACTGGTATTGGTTAAGGACAAAGAGGAAGAACAAGGATTCTCAGCTCTGGTCTGGGGTTTGCATTGGACTGTCTGATGTCATGTGAGTCACTCACTCTCATTTTTTGTTTGCTGAGATAGAAATGTGTAGGGAGAAGAGGCATAACCTTGAGAAATACATAAATTCGATTGGAACCTTTATTTTGGCTCTTTCCATCCATTTGACCTTGGGACAGTACTTTCTTTGAGCCTCTGTTCCCTCATTTTCAAAGTGTGAATATCAATAACCACCCCCTAAGGTTGTTCTCATTGGAGAATCCAGTGAGATTATAGTCAAGCACCTAACACAGTGATACACTGTGTTGGTATATGACACATTCTCAATAAGCGGAACTTTTCATTATCTTTAAAGTAAGTGGTGAGATCAGTTCCCTCTGAGCTTAGTATTTTGTGATTCACGAACTGGTTGATGGATATCCAGGTTTTGTCTCAGCGACAAGTAATTTGCTGATGCCCTACTCCCATCACATCCACGATAACCATCTCCTAGTCTGGTTCCTGGTCATAGGGGGCAGGTCACATTCCAGCCACAGACACTGGCTCAAGTTAGCTTTGTGCCTGGTATGGAAACTGGACCCTTCATAACTGTTGGCACACTTGCTTGCTTGAGTCACATTTTAATCCCTCACCATGACTGAATGATTTACTTTTTTTCAGGGCTGCTATAAAATCAGGGATAGAAGCTACACTGAATCAAAGCACTGCAGTTCTCTGTGGCATACACTCTCTTGGCTTCTATCCAACCTTATTTTAAATATTCTTAGGGATGGGCTTTTATCACTTTTCTTGGAAGACTTTTCTTAAATAATCATTTTTACTGTCAGAAAGTTTTCTCTCCCATTCAGGGTGAATTTTTCTTTTCTTCCTTGTACTCTTCTGGCTACCCTGCCTTAAATCTGATTAAATAATTCCTCCTGGCTGTTCAGTATTTCTCCTGTCAGGTTTTTGTAGCAATTATTGGTCCCCCCTCAGTCATTACTTAGCAACACCAGACATAATCTTTATCCTTAATCATTTCCCATAACTCACTCCTCCATTGCCACAATCACTGTTCTCTCCTCTCTGAGTTAATCCATCTGCTCTTCTGAAGGTAACCTCTATGTATTAGGTGCATGATCCCTTGGAAGAGGTAAAACACATAAGCATATTTATCTTAAATTTTTATTGAAATAATAAAAATAAGGAAAAAATCAACCTGCTATTCTGAACACAATGGCTTTGGTTACTTTTGTCTTTTCCATTTTTTCAATTATAAAGATATGTTATGCTATTTAGTAGAAATTATGTATCAGTGTGAGAGATCCTTTATGTATATTGTCCTGGTTATCACCATAGCAGTTCTGTGAAAGAGCTTTATAACCCCATTTCACAGATGAACAAACTAAGGTTCAGAGAAGTTTAGTAAGTTGCTCAAAGGCTTCCAGGGATCACTTTAATCTTTTCCCATTTGTGTCATAGGAATTATTTAATGGCAGTATATTGGGTGAAAAATAATTTAATCATTCCCTATAGATCTTTAGAGGGATTCCAACTTTTCACCATTATTTTTTGAGCAAGAAATACCAGAAGTTTAGAGATTGCCTTATTTTCTCCTACTTTATACTTCTAAAAATTATTTACCTCTAGGAATCATAGAAGGAAGTATTGATGGATTGTTTAAATATTATTGTTTTAAAAAACTGAGTTCTGACTGGCATAATATAACATGAGTAATACTGAAAGACAAATGTTGAAAGGGGAAAAATTACCTGCATAAAATTTGACAGGTAAATATTAATTTCTAAATATGTAGAGTTCAAATAAATGTATTTTTAAAATGCTCTAATAGAAGAATGAATGGAGGAGTAATATAAATGGCAATAAGCATTTGAACTAATGTCCAACTATACTGGTAAAGAAATAGAAATATATTTACATATATATAAACACTAATAGTTTCACTTGCAATAGCACAGTATTGTAAATCAACTATATTTCAATAAAATTATTTTAAAAAAACAACAAAACCCACTAATAGTTTTCCCTTGTGTAACAGGCAGCACCAAAAATGATGACAATATCCATGTAGCAAGGACATAGAAAAGCATGTTTACTCGTACAATGTAGGTGGGGTTAAAATCAAGTGCAGTTATTCTGGGAGTAACTTTGCAATATATATCAAAGCTTTCAGCTTTTCCTCTTCAGTGTGGCACTTTCTCCCCCAGGAAGGATAAAAGACCTTTATATATAATGCAGCAAGTTACTGAGAGCACCGCCTGGAGCCTAACCTGGTTTACACAGGCAAGATTCAGGTAACACCTAACAAGCCAGCATCATACTGCCTAGTACTCTTTGGAGCAGAAATGCTTATCCATTTTGGGGAGCACTCTTGTAAAGAGGATGGACATTTTGTGATAGTCTTTCCCCATAAGGAGAGTCCAACACCAGCCCTCCAAAAATTTAGATTTGAAAAACCGAGGTTTCAGTCCTGTGAGGAGAGACAAGTCACAAGCAAACTCCTTACATGAAGGAGGGGGCAGGCAGCCCAGCCATCATCTGATGAGAACCTGAGGGAAAAGTCTGGAAACATCATCTTTTTTTTTTTTTTTTTTAAGGAGGGAGGAGCTTCACATTTAAATCCTAATAATGTACTGTCACATCTGATTCAATATCAGTTTTAAATTTCCCTGGAAGGAACTTCCCATGGCATGCACCATTCACTTCATTAAAGCATTCTGCTAGTCTGGCTGCACTGAAGAAAATTTTCCAGAGAAGAAGGTGAGGAACTTCACTTAAGCCCCACCATAGGGTGGACCTGGGTATTACCAGCATTGATATAGATACTTAAAGAATATGGTTGCTGTATCTTTTTTCCATGAGGGAAAGAATTAGCAGCATAGATTTGCTGGGAATGTGACTGTTTTTCTCAGGTCAGGTAAAACAGAGAGAAATGTGTTATTTCTTAGTCTCATTGCTGTCTAGCTGTGTGTGGGGAGAGGGGCTGGTACGAGGTGGGGGGGATATCAGAGTGTTCTGGAAGCTGATTTGAAAAGCGCTGCCATTTGTATGGGTGTACAGGTCATTGATTCCCTTCTCCATCGTGCATTTGTTCAACAGTCATTTATTGAATGTCTGTTATAGGTCTTTCATTTTCTCAGGTGCTGGAGATGCAAGCAAACCAAACACACTCAGTTCCTTCCTCGGGGAACTCACTTTCTCATAGCAACTCAGACTCCGGGCTGAATTGCTTCTCACAATTGAGCTGTGGGAGGTGGATACGGAAGGGAACAGGTGACAGTGAAACCGGAGTCACTTGGGAGAAAGGATGGAAAGGAGCCCATGGGGGAGATGAGAGAAAGGGTGGAAAGGGGAGCCTATGGGGAAGGTGGCTGGGAGGGACGCTGGCTGGGCAAACATCACTGGAATCTGGGGTTAGATGGAGGTCACATGCTGGATGCTGTGTAATGGATCCTTTTCGCATCCTCTTCTTTTTTATTTGATTTTTGGCTGTGGAGGGTCTTTGTTGCTGCGGGCGGTCTTTGTCTAGTTGTGGTGAGCAGGTGCTCCTCTTTGTTGCTCTGTGCCAGCCATGGTGGTGGTTTTTGCTGTAGAGCATGGGCTCCAGTGTGCACAGGCTTCAGTAGTTGTGGCTCCCAGGCTCTAGGCAGGGGTTCAGTAGTTGTGGCAAACAGGCTGAGTTGCTCCTCAGCATGTGGGATTTCCCCAGAGCTGTTGCTGTTGTTCAGTCTCTCAGTCATGTCTGACTTTGCAGCCCCTAGACTGAAGCCCACCAGGCTTCCCTGTCCTTTACCATCTCCCGGAGTTTGCTCAAACTCATGTCCGTTGAGTCAGTGATGCCACCCAACCATCTCATCCTCTGTTGGCCCCTTCTCCTCCTGCCTTCAATCTTTCCCAGCATCAGGGTACTTTCTAATGAGTTGGCTCTTGGCATCAGATGGCCAAAGTACTGGACTTTCAGCTTCAGTCCTTCCAATGAATATTCAGGATTGATTTCCTTTAGAACTGACTGGTTTGAGCTCCTTGCAGTCCCAGGGACTCTCAGGAGTCTTGTCCAACACCACTGTTTGAAAGCATCAGTTCCTCAGTTCTCAGCCTTCTCTATGGTCCAATTCTCACATCCATACATGACTCCTGGAAAAACTATAACTTTGACAATCTGGACCTTTATTGACAAAGTGATGTCTTTGCTTTTTAAGACACTGTCTAGGTTGGTCATTGCTTTTCTTCCAAGGAGCAGGTGTCTTTTAATTTCATGGCTTCAGTCACCATCTTCAGTGATTTGGGAGCCCAAGAAAATAACGTCTGTCACTATTTCCGTTGTTTCCCCATCTATTTGCCCAGAGTAGGGATCAAAATTGTGTCTTCTGCATTGACAGGCAGAGTCTCAACCACTGGAGCATTAGGGAAGTCCCAGGTCTTCTTAATAGCCTGTAAAACAAGAAACCAAAAACCTAAATGTTAAATTTCTTGTGACAAGAGATGGCAAGACCAAGGCCTGCACTTTCAAGGCTGAGAGATTGAGATGAGTGTGTGGCTGCAGAGGGCGGTGCACTTCTGGGTAACAAGCCCTCCACGTGCACCTGCCTGTAGTCAGCCTACAAAGAGTCCTCAAAACACTATCTTCACCTCTGTGTCTTTGGGGACCTTTTTATCCATGATACTTTTTGGTATTGGTTTCTTTCTTTCTTTTTTTTCCAGTTAGCTTACATTATCTCTATAAACAGAAATAATGTTTAAAATTGTACTTACAGTTTTGCTTTCTGTTTCTTGAAGATTCACTTATGGTTTTTTTTTTTTTTTTTCCCTTCTCACTGGACTTGGGAGTTTTGTAACTGTTTCTGATTACAGAACAAGTTCTATTTTTTTGGTTGTTTTTTCATTTTTGTTTTCATTTGTATGTCACTTTGTTCTGCTTTCTTTGTTTACTACCAGGAGTTTCCCTAATTTACCTTTTATGTGGAAGCTCAAAACTTTGTTTTTTGCTTAGTAGTATTCAGTTTGGGGACCCACAACTTAAGATGAAATTGGAGAAATTTTTTAAGCCAGAAAAATAACAAAACAATTACAAGGTAAAGAAGTAAGAATCATACTGAAAGAGTACAGGAGGTGAGATCCTTTCATCAAAAAATAGGAAAAGATGTCTTGCTGGTCTCCACTCTCAAGAAATTCAGTTGAATTTGGGACAATTTTCCTTAGAATTCTGGTTAGAACTACTGTTCTCATAAACCATCTTTTTAAAACTCTTGTTCCTTCATCTTTATTTATGTAACAGTAGAGCAGAAGTTGTCTTGGATACAAAATATGTGGTTTACATACATAAATGAATGAATAATGACTTAAATGTCTTCATTTGGAGAAAAGGCTGATAACCACATGTTTTTAGTTTGTACTCATAAATAAATAAGAAGAATTATTCTAAACTGCAGCTTAAAGTCTTTTGGTATTTACACAGTGTGGAATTACCAACAGTTGTTTTTGTTCAATATTAGAGGAAGGGCTATCATTTTTTTTTTGGAAGAAATCAGTATGAGTCATTCAGCATATGCCCCAAGAAGCAGCAAATAACCTCTTGTGTATTGCAAGAAACTGGTCTTTCCCTGGGGCTCTAACTCTGGTGTTTGTCCTGTGGGAAAATATTGTTCTCTTCTGCCCTTTTCATTTTTCTACTTTTTAGTGACTTTTCCCTCAAAATCTTTACCAGTGTTCTTAAAATTTTTTTTTATTGGAAGATAATTGCTTTATAATGTTTTGTTGGTTTCTGCTGTACATCATTGGAAATCAGTCATAATTATATATATGTATAGTCCCTCCCTCTTAGGCCTCCCTCCCCCTCCAAATGTACATTTTTTAGCATTCATAAAAAGGTATAGTTTTGTGCATGTAAAGATTATTTAGAATTGCTTGCATTTTAATCAATATTCAGTGTTTATTAAATTATTATTTAGATTTTTAATTATAAGCTGAGCATAGTCACCTATGCTTTTTATCTGATTAAATTCAGTGGGTAACCTGGACCTGTGCAAGTGAGGAATCTGAAAATTAGCTTCAGTGGCTGATGGTTCACACACATGTGGTACTACTGATGAAGTCTTGGATAAAAGTCTTGGTGTGCCAGAGACTCCCAGGTTATGCTTGTTATTCTTGTTTGGTTTTTAATAATTCCCTATTTATTCTGAAAAAAAAATAGTCCTAATTTGCATGATAAACTATACGGACACTCTAATTATGTTGGACACCTCTGCGACCACACAAACTTGGTCAGGATGGGAAGCTTTCAGTCCTGATTTCAGCATCTTCATTTACCTTTTTGTCCCAATCTTAAAGTAGGGATCATCACTGACCTACTTGTAGTGGGTTGCAAGGAAGTTTCCTGTTGTGTGTTTTTCCCTCTTCTTAAAGGTCATTGTTTTGACCTTAGTTTACTATATAAATTAGACTTAAAAAAAAAATTTGGTGAGCAATAAGCTGAAGTTGATGTTAAGAAACTCCCTTAAACAGAGCCAGATTTGCAATGTGTTCATTTAAATTCTCTGAAATATTTAAATGTATATCTTTCACTTTAAGATTACTTACTCAAAACCAACTTTTCATTCCTACTTTAAAATGGGAGTACAAGGCACATCTGTCAGAATCTCAATGTGCAAACATTTTTATCCATTTTGAATGAATTAAGGTTGAATTTAAAACAGAATTTTAATACTATGGGTTGGTTTATCTCATTAAACCTTATCAAAGCTGGAAATACCTATTAAGACAATAGTTTTATCTTTTTAAAAAAATTTGAAGGTATTATCCACAAACTGGTGGAGTTAACATCCCAGAAGGTATGGATACATCTGAAAAATGGGTAGAGTATGTTTTTCTGGATTTCAGTCACCTATGCTGGGTAACAGACTCCCCTCAACTGAGGGGTGTTAAACAACTGTTTTTTTTATGCTCCCTGATCCTGTTAGGGGAGGCTTATCTCTGCTGCCTGATATCAGGATGTCAGAGAGCATTATTCTATCTCTGAGGATGGAATGGCAGTAGACAGGCAGGAATCACCTGGCAGGGTGCTCACTCATGTGTCTCAGTCTGGTCTGAGATGAATTCAGGCTGGGTTCAGCTGGGATGGTTCACCAGGTACCCACACATGGCCCCTTCCTGTGGCTCGAGCTTCACTCAAAGAGGCATCTGAGTTCTGGGGGGAAGCCTCCTTGGAACAAGCATCTCAGAGGAACCAGGTGGGAGTTGCATGGGTTTGACCTCGTAGCCTCAAACATTGCAAGATATGAATTTGTAGTATTCTGTTGGTCAAAGCAGTCAGCCTCCCAGACGGAAGAGGTTCTCTTAATGGCAGGAATGTTAAAAAATTTGTAGCCATTAAAAAAATTCTACATTCTGTTAGCCCCTTTGATGGAAATAGAAGCGCTCGGATTGTAGATACCCAGAGCAACTCTTCTCCATCCTAATGGGACTATTTTATAGTTGCTCTGAAAAGAGGAGCCTCCACATCTATAACCTCGAGAGGGAGAGTTCACAGTCTTCTGAGTTAAGCATCATCTCTTGAGCGTTTTCTATCAGTTTTCAAAATTTTGCCTGAGTCGGGCAGGTGAAATTCAGTCACGTTTATCCTGATTCCTACCTGACTGTATAGCACTGATCTCTTTTCTCTCACTATTGGTCATACTATCAGGTCTATTCTAATCGTAGTGTTTTTCCTGAGGAAGTAGTTTTTTTGTTAGAACTTTAACCTCTTTTGGTTTCTCATTTCCTTTTCTAAAAAATTAATTAATTTTGTTTTGGCTACATCGGGTCTTAGTTGCAGCCCATGGGATCTTTCGTTGGGGCTCCAGAGTGTGTGGGCTCTGCAGTTTGCAGCACTCGGGCTCTCTAGTTGAGCCATGTGGGTTCCATTTTTGCGGTATGTGAGCTTAGTTGCCCCATGGCATGTGGGATCTCAGCTACCCGACCAGGGATCAAACCTTGTCCCCCTGAATCGCAAGGTGGATTCTTAACCACTGAACCACCAAGGACCCTCATTTGTGTTTTTACTTGCTCTTTTCTTTGGTCTTAGATACATTTCATTGACAGCAGCATCATCAACATCCCTCTACCTGCTTTTCAAGTCCAAAGCAGCTCTTCTGCGCCTTTCTTTTCTTCCATCTCCCCTTTCCCTGTCTTGTTCCCTTTGTTGTAAGAACAGTGATTCCACACCACATGTGAGTCTGTGTCACATATGTGCCACCTAATGCCTGGGTCAATTTTCAGTGGAGTTCTCTCCGTGATTTCTCCCACTTATTACAGTGAAACCAGGGAAGCATTTGAAAAACAAATGGCTGGACTGATTCTCCTCAGGAGCCTTCCTAAACCCTTTGAGTCACGAGTCATAGGGAGGTTTTGTAACATTCAAATAGTAATAGCCTCCCCTTTCCTGGAGATGTTTATTAAGGAGCAAATTACCCTCATCCCCTAGTTGTTTCATTATCATTCTTAAGAGCATCATTTTGGGAGAAACAAAGTGAAATTGCAGTTAACTAACTGCTAGCATCTGTTTAATTGTTTCAAATCTACAAAATGTGGTGATTTGTATAAATTCTCTGCCATGATATACTGTTTACAAATCTCTGCAGCTGTAATCATAATTTAGTAATTGATTCCTTCATTTACTTGCTTTTCACTAAACATGTTTTAAATACTCATTAATTCGCCAAGCACTGTACCAAGATAGTGGGTTACAAAAGATACAATAATTAAAGGGACTTTTGTTGAACTATTTTACTGAAATATAAAATAAAGCTATTTAAATAAAGTAGTTTTTGAGGTTCCTGTAATATATTCTGAACCTTACGATTAGTGCTTTGATACTGAGAATAAGACAGCTTATTAGTCAGCGTTCAACCAGAGAAACACACCAGTAAGAAATACACATTTAGAGATTTAGTGTGAGCATTTGGCTCACGTGATGCGGTGTCTGGCTAGGCAAGTCTGAAATCCAGAGGGCAGGCTCTTGGGAAGGCAGCCTTGAACTCTTAGGCATGGGTCATAGCTGCCGTATAGGCAGGATTTCTTCTTCTTCAAAGAAATATTAACTCTTAAGAATGTTCCACTGAGTCAGTCAGGCGCATACAGATTATCCAGGGCAATCACCCTTCTGCACTCAAGTGATTATGGACCTTAATCATATCTACCAAACACCTTCATAGCCTTGGTGTTTGATTGAATAACTCAGGACTGTAACATAGCTTAGCAGACATTTAAAATATTTCATCCCTTTTCAACTTGGCTTCCAAACACATCTCTTTTAAGACATACTTAATCTCCAAATGAAGGCAATAACAGAGTTGTATGTCTGCCTAACATGACATAACTATCCTGAGTACAACCAAAAATGTGGTCATTCTTTAACTCAGAAAAGGATGCAAAGAACTTGGGTGATGTTCACTCCTCTTTTTCGATTGTTTGCAATTTGAACACCACTACATAAAGTTAACTGATATACATACACCTTATGTTAGATTAATAAGGGGATAAGAGAAGAAAGAAAACCAAAATATTTTATACACACACACACACTCACAAATATATTTATAACACAATAAGGAAGAAATACTCATAAGTATTACAGCTCTTATTTTGGCTGCTCATATTTCTAACTCTCCTTTTCCATCATCCAGGACATGTTCCCTCTGCTTTTAGTGAGCACCTCTGTTGGCCATGGTTCTTTGCTTGGTAAGGTGACCCAGACTCATTCCTGAAGGCTGTGGGCGATCATTTCCTGCCTGAATTGATTGTTATAGTTTTCTATTGACTTTAATGATAAGACGTACTGGGAGAACTGCCCTAAGAAATGGATCTCCTGTGGTTTGTGTATATGCTTCCTTCTGTTGTGTACTAACAACCTGATTTCCTCTTGGTAATCAGTATTAGTCTCCCCAGCCAGTACAGTAACCTCCTTTTTTCTTATTCATTCAAATGAATGAATAGTCCAACATGCAGATATCGGTTCAGTAGAACCACTGTTGTGCCTCCTGGTGAAAACTTTCTTCACTCTGGAATGAAGACCTCTAGATCAGCCATCACCAAGGGACCAGGGACCAGGAGAGGGGAGGGATGATTTCAGGATGATTAAAGTGTTTTACATTTATTGTACACTTTATTTCTATTATATTATTACATCAGCTCCACCACACCTCACCAGGCATTAGATCCTGGAGGCTGGGGTCCCCTGCTCTAGACAGCCAGAGCCTACAGCTGTGGTGAGAGCAGCAATTTTGCTGTTGGAGCATTGGGATTAAAAGTAGGGGGAGCAACTCCTATTTCTACCCACGGATTCCTAGACCTATGAGTCTTGGCTACGGGAAAACTGGTACCATAAGTTAGATATTGATTTAGAGTGTAGATAGCCTCCTTACTTCAGACCTGCAAGGTTTTCCTATCCCACTGGCATTCTAACTGTGGCTGTAAGTTCACTTAAGTCTGGGAATTGATTGAGGGGCTAGTATTAACACAAGTTCATGCACCCAACACACAGTAAGGTCAAACAAACTGAAAAATTGGGAGTTTGAAGCAGAAAAGGGTTTATTGCAGGGCCACACAAGGAGACAAGGTGGCTCACGCCCTAAAAAGCCTTGAGCTCCCCCAAGGGTTTTGGCAAAGCATTTTTAAAAGCCAAGTGGGAAGTGAGGGTGTCGCAGGATATATGATCAAATCCTGCACAATTCGCCATAGGGTCCTTCTCAGTTACACCAGGATTCTTTGCTTTGATGATTCAAGTTAGGCATCTGTTCACTAGACCTAGAACTCTTCAGTTTACACAGATCAACTTAAAATTCAACAGGCTGCCAACTGTGTATTTTCTAAGGATACTGTGATCAACTAGTCAACATAGATCAACATAGATCTCCAGAAGTCAGACTGTTTTTCCCACCTTGTCTTTGGTGATTAAGTGCAGTCATCCTGGAATCCTGTCATCCCCACTGAATCTAGGGATCCCCACTGAATCAAGGAATCTCATTTTGAGTAGAATTTCTCACTGTAATTTCTGTCTTACAGAGAAGAGTGACCATAGGCCTCTTCAAGAATACAGAGGCTCTTCCAGCAAATCCCTTTCCACCTGGGAAAGTTCTGGTGCAAGCTGAGTCCTCTGTGTGCCCCCGTGGTGGGTGTGTAGGTCTTACCTGATACATTTGCTCTGAGTCTTCTTCCACATGCCAGCTCTTTAAAAATCTGACAACACTATTTACTTCATTTGTGTCAAAGGGCAGAAGAATCAAGAGCGGTTATTGAATTTTCCATGGGAAAACTTTGGGAGTGGAATTATGGTTCCCCCATCAGTTAAATGGCGACCCACTCCAGTGTTCTTGCCTGGAGAATCCCTGGGACGGGAGGAGCCTGGTGGGCTGCCGTCTACGGGGTCGCACTGAGTTGGACACGACTGAAGTGACTTAGCAGCAGCAACAGCATCAGTTAAAAAACAACTTTTAAAATGACTTGACCTTCCCATACTAAGGTGACACAGTTGAATATTTTATCCTATTACAATTCAAGGGAAGAAATTTTTATAAAAGAAAACAGTTGGGGAAAACAAGGATGTTGTTCAGTAGCTCAGTCACGTCTGACTCTTTGTGACTCCATGGACTGCAGCAAGCCAGGCCTCCTTGTCCTGCACTATCTTCTGGAGTTTGCCCAAGTTCATGTCCATTGAACTGGTGATGCCATCCAACCATCTTATCCTCTGATGCCCCCTTCTCCTTCTGCTTTCAATCTTTCCCAGTGTCAGGGTCTTTTCCAATGAGTTGACTGTTCGTATGAGGATATATTTGCTTATTTTCTACCTTCCTTAACTTCAAGCTTTCATTTTTTCTACTTATATATTTTTCTTCTATAGAAATAATTTTCTGGACAGCAAACCATATCATCTAAGAATTATGCTTAGGCTCATGATTATTTAGGCTCATGATTGTTGCTGACTTTGATGAATCTGATCTCTTATTTTTAAAGGTAGCCAAGTTGTGTTTATAATTCTGAAGTAGGAGCTTCTGATGTCCTTCTGCCATGTTCATACACATGATATAAAGTGATTTCCTATATTAAACTGAATGTACTTGATGCTAGGAAAAGAGTTAAACTGATACAAACAAAAAACTGTCCGTTAATAGCTTTTCACCATGAAAGTGGACTTTATTTACTTGGATTTCTAACTATATTTGCTCAGTTATAAAAAGTGGCCAAGTAATTTCAAGTGGCCTCTTTGAACTTTCTCACAAAATTTGTCTTTAAAATCAGACATTGTACTCTAAGCTCTAAATATGGCTATTTGTAGAACTCTTCTGCTGAGACTGGAGTGGCACTACATTTAATAAGATGCTGTATCTTCCCAGGGGGCTAAACAAATAAAGACCACCTGCTTCCAATCTATTTTCTTTCCAGACTGTACCAACAATGCATCTGAGACAAATTACAATATTTTCCTGCTTAAATAACAAATGGTACTTACAATAAGTAGAATTTTATCACCTTCTTATATTATTGAATTGCATTAAGAGAGGAAAATTCCTGATTGCTCAAATATTTGTATATTATGAGCATAAATGTGATAAATTACTATGTAGTTTCTATCTAAGGATTCCCAATCCAAGGAAGATTTCAGGAATTTAAATAAGGTTTAAAATACTAACCTTTGAGATAAACTACTAAGGAAAGTTATGGATTCTCTCTTACATAGAATTAAATGGCCATGAATTGTTTTTTATCTCTTTGAGATATTGGAAGATGGTAAAATTAGCTATACAACTTTTCTCTTTCATTGAAAATTTATTTCATATATTAAAAAAATTGACAGTAAAAAAATGGGAAATATAGGACATAAAATAGTGAAACAATAAAATTTATGGCCATTCTAATAACCAGAAATAAAACATTTGATATATTTTTGCCAATCTTTCTCTTAAATCACATATGTGTGTTATATGCTCACACATACGTAACTATATATTTTGCACAATTGAAATTATACTGTATAATTCTTCTCAATTCTTGCATTTTTATTTCTCATATTACAAGTATTTTTTCTCATAATGTAGAATATTTTGAAAACATAACTGTATTGCCCACAAAAGATCTTTTTATGGATACACCTTAGAGTATTTTTCTATTATTAGCATTTATGTTTATTTCTGTTTTTGCCTCAAATATACTCACTACTCCAAATTTTATCATAATAATTGCCTTGATTTCTTAAATATATTTAACATGTATGTGTGCATCCCAAATATTGTGTTTTAATTTTGCCTGGTTTTGAACTTAATATAAATGGAGTAACACTGTTTATATTATTTTGTGCAGGGCTTCATCCACTAACTTTTTCATTCATCTATGTAGTTTCAAGTACTTTAGTGCTTTCTTGGTCTTTGCCGTAATGTATTTCTTTGTAAGAATGTGTCATGTGGCTCTTTTTCTTCCAATTTGTGGCTGTTACAAATAGCTCTGCCCATGCACGACTCTTGGTTATCAAACTAAGGTGGGTCCACCAGATCTCTGGGCTTCCCTGGTGGCTCAGACAGTAAAGAATCTGCCTGCAGTGCAGGAGACCTGGGTTTGATCCTTGGGTCAGGAAGATACCCTGGAGAAGGAAAAGGCTATCCACTCCAGTATTCTTGCCTGGAAAATCCCACGGAGAGGAGCCTGGCTGGCTACAGTCCGTGGAGTGGCAAAGAGGGCCCCATCTTTAGCTGGCTGATTCTTCAGCTCTCTTCCCTTCAACCCCACAAGGCTGTGAAAACACACGCTCAGCTTCTCAGTGCACTCTTCTGCCTGTCAGCAAATGGCCCCAGGAAAAGATGGCTCTAAATGATAAGTGAAGTGAAGTGAAGTTGCTCAGTCATGTCTGACTCTTTGCAACCCCATGGACTGTAGCCTACCAGGCTCCTCTGTCCATGGGATTTTCCAGGTAAGAGTACTGGAGTGGGTTGCCATGTCCTTCTCCAGGGGATCTTCCCGACTCAGGGATTGAACCTGGGTCTCCTGCATTGTAGGCGACGCTTTACCCTCTGAGCCACCTGGGAAGCCCCATAAATGATAAGACCATTCTGCTAAAATCAGTCTTATCCTAAAGATTATCCCAGTGGTTCTTCATTATTATTTAAAGTTTTCCACGACGTCAATCTCCTTTCTTTTTATAATTTTTGTCCAGCTTTTCCTATTGTCCTGGATGGAAAAAAATGGTTCAAATTACCATTAAAGGAAGAAGAAATTTTCTAATTGATTTTCTTTAATTAACCCAGTGCCATTTCCCCAATACATTTGTTGAAAATTTGATCCCTCTTCATCGTTCTCTGGTAGTTTCTCTCTATATATAAAATGTACACAGTTATAAATAATATATACACATTTGCCATGTATTTCTTCATTGTATGTTAGATTAGCAGTTTAGTATAGTGATTAAACACAAAAGTGCAGACTGCCTAAGTTCAGCTCTACCAGTTAGCAACCATGTGACATACAGCATTTTGCTTAATGGCCTTGTGTCCCCATTTTCTTATCTGTAACATGAGGGGAATGAGAATATAGTACGTATACTAGAGGGTTGCTTATAGGCTCAAATGAATAAAATACATAAAAGCCTGGAAAAAAAACTGGCACATAATAAGCTTTCCATAAAGTGTTTTTATTTTTGCTTATTTTAGATTATAAAATAAAATGTATTATTTATTAGATGTGAACTAAATACAAGGTGCTTTTAACATATTGTTTTCTAATCGTGCAAAGTAGACACAGTCATTTCATTTTTCTTGAGGTTTAGAGTGATCCAGTAATCTCCCCAAACACAGAGTTATTAAGCAAATTAAGTGACAGAGCCAAGGATCAGACCTAGTACAGTCTTCCTTCAAAATGAAATTTTAANGACGACAGAGGATGAGATGGCTGGATGGCATCACTGACTCAATGGACATGAGTTTGGGTAAACTCCGGGTGTTAGTGATGGACAGGCAGGCCTGGCATGCTGCAGTCCATAGGATTGCAAAGAGTTGGACATGACAGAGTGACTGAACTGAGGTGAACTGTACCATTGCAGCCCGAATGAACACTGTGCAAGGAGAAAAAACAAGTGATAGTGAAGCTAAAGAAAAGCCAGTCTTCACTTATCATACTGTTAATGAGTCAGAGAAAGACAAGTATTATATGTCACTTTCTAAAAAAAGAGATACAAATGAACTTGTTTAAACACCAGGAACAGTCTCAGACTTAGAGAATGAATTTATGGTTACTGGAGGGGAATTTATAAAAATATAAATCAGGAAAAAACTGATTGTTCAGTAACCATGGCAACAAGTTGTCCCCAAAACCAGTTTTAAAGCTGTTCACTCAATCAACACCAACTTAGATCAGTGAATAGACTTTGACAAGCCAGCCTATAAATATATTTAAATATATATATTTAAGATATTCCAACTTACTGATCCAGTAACCCTTAACTACTTCCTTCTGAATATGATTTCTTTTTTGAGAAAGTAAACGTTTCCTAAATTTATTTTCACAAAAATAAAAACTTTCTTCATGGGTTATGAGGCAATTTGGCTCATCTCCTTGCTATCCCAACCCCTTCACAAGCTTTTAAAATTTTATCTGGGACTATAGTTCCATCACATTATTATACAATTTAATATATCTTACCTTGAAAAGAGACTTAGACACTGTATTCTTTAAAAAAAATTTTCTTTTTGGCTGTGAGCCATGTGAGATCTTAGTTCCTTGACCAGGGATCAAACCCACACCCCCTGCATTGGAAGTACAGAGTCTTAACCGTTGGACAATCAGGGAAGTCTCTGACACTTGCATTCTGCGGTGTTACATATTTACAATAGCCATTTAGAACTTACAGTATGTATTTAATCTATTTCAGGACTCAGCTCTTACATACTCTGACTTTGCCCTTCTTGATTTACAGACATCTTTTGAGTGCACTGGTGTATTTCTTAGGGTTGCCTGAGCGGGGTTCATTTTCGAAGTCCCTCTCTAGCTGAGCATGTCTCTGTTGTTTTTGTACCTGGGACAGTTTGACTTGATATCTAATCCTTTGATCAAAAATTTGCTCCCACTTGTGCTGAGAAGGCTGAGAAGACCCTTACTTTGATTTCTTTGTAAGTTGCCAGACACGATGCTCCCAGGATTCCTCTTTTTTCAGGGAAAAGAAAGGAAGGCTCTGTGGCCGGGGAAGGCACATGTATGTCCACCACAGGGTATGAGCTGGAGGGACATGTAGAGGACACGGCGTTCCTGGGGACCCTGATAGGACACTGCTTCATAGGTGGATGACAAATGACACTCTTCATCGCAGGGGAGTCAGTTGTCTGGTTTGTACAGATAGCACAAGGCCGGAGCTCCTGCCAAATGTGAGTGGAACTGGGGATTCCTACAGGTCTATGGGGCCTGGCGGTCCAAAGGTAACTGACTTGAGACCCAGAGGCCTGCTGTGACAAGGGGCCAGGGACCTGAAGCTGGGGTAAGGCTGGGGAATCTAGGGAATCTGACTGAGAGGAGACCCAAGCAGCTGGAGAGAACCAAGGGTCCTGGGAAGCCAAAAGAAATCTAATTGTGCCTTCTTTGGCCTCTAACTTCTACCCTGTAGAGCAACACCAACCCAGCAGACAAAGGCAATCACTCGAGAACCTGAAGGAGTGACAGGAAGCGAGGTGGGTCCCCGAAGCCCTTCTCAGCCCCCAGCTCTGAGGAGGCCCCCTGCTGCCACAACAGGTGGAAGGGTGGACTGGGGGCGGGGATTAGAAAAGAATCTGTTCCAAATGAACTGAATTAAAACTAAAAAAGACTGTTCAACTTAGTGAATCAGATTCGTGTTTTTCACCAGATTGGACTAAATTTCCTACACAGTGAATTGTGAGAAAGAGAAGACAGCTTTAAAGAAATAAATGAGCTATATTTTCTTTGCAAAAACAACATCAAAAGGCAAGTTTCACTGTATTCTGAGTGTGCTTTTTTCATTCATTTTTCCTGGGGCTTGGATCACGCTGGGGCTTGTAAATTCTTCAAATGAGATGTGAAGGTTATGAATACCTAAGCTGAGCATTCCTGTATCATGGTACTCATTCTTTCTTTTGGTTTTCTGTCCTTTAAAGAAAAAAGTGAAAGTGTTAGGCATTCAGTCGTGTCAGACTCTTTGAGACCCTATGGACTACAGCCCGCCGGGCTCCTCTGTCCATGGAATTCTCCAGGCAAGAACACTGGAGTGAGTTGCCATTCTCTTCTCCAGGGGATCTTTCTGCCCCAGGGATCAAACCTGTGTCTCCCACATTGCAGGCAGATTTTTATTTTTTTAAACTGTCTGAGCCACCAGGGAAGCCCTCTGTCCTTTAAAGCAGAGGTTCCTTTAAAGGTTCCTTCTGGTCTCATTATTTTCTTCTATATTCTGGTTGAGTGTCTCAGGTTTGTCTTCTATCATTGATTTCATTTTTGTAAGGGTCACATCTGTGCTTTCTTGCCTCCAAAGTATAGTTAAATTCTGCTGTTGTTTTGGAACATATTATTTATTATTTATTTTTTGGCTGAGATACCCAGCAGGCAGGATCTCTTAGTTCCTCCCCTAGGGATCGAATCTGTTTGCCTTGTATTGAGAGCACGGACTCTTAACCACTGGACTGTCAGGGAAGTTTCTATTTTTGAACGTTTTTAGTGAAACTGTCTAAAATATTAACAGATATACAGCACAGTCATGCAGGCTGGCTTTTGTACCAGTGATGTAGCCTGGGAGGTGAGCCCTTTGTCTCTCCCATCTGGAGGAAACTTACACTTGAGCTGGAGGACAGCAGTATCTCCAGACACAGCACTCGGAGGATGTGCCCTGGTACCCATGCCAAGATCCTCCTGCTCCGGGGCAGTCTCCAGCCAGTGAGCGAGCACAGAGAGGCGAGGGCTGAGCGCGAGAACTCCAGATGGAAGCTGACCCACTGGATCAGCCAGCACTGTCAGATCTTCACCATGGTCACCTCTTCCCTCTCCCCTCACAGAGGGGAGGTGTTAGAGGTGTTAGCACGACCCACAGGCTTCCCCCGACTAATCCTGCTTCCTCCCTCTTTACCTTTCACAGGAATTACCCTCCAGAAACATCTGTCCTCCAACTCTGCCTCAGCACCTGCATTTGCACCCCCTGCCACTCGTCTGCACAATTCAGATTTCACTACGTTCATAGTGTGTGTCCCTTCTCTAATTTTCTTTCTATTTTTTCATTTTTTGCTGAAGTATTTTAAAACAAATCGCAGGCATCCTACCATTTCACCTGTTTGTACTTTGTTATCCGTCTCTTAAAAACGAGGAGAATTGATTATATGTTCCTTATGCATGTGTGTGCGTGCTCATTCGCGTCTGACTGTTTGACATCGCATGGACTGTAGCCTGCCAGGCTCCTCTGTCCATGGGATTTTCCAGGCAAGAATACTGGAGTGGGCTGCCATTTCCTTCTTGAACTTGTGTCTCTTGCATCTCTTGCATTGACAGGCAGATTCTTTACCAACTGGACCACTTGGGAAGTATCTTAGCATCATCCAATATTTAATGTATAATCACATTTTCCATTTTGTCTAAAAACTTTATGAATTTCAGTCTAACATTTTATTTTTCTGTATGTCTCTTTTTGCTATTGTATAAAATATGCATTTATACTTCAGCCAGCTCACTTAAAATCTCTTTTTTATGATTTTTTAAAAAATTCAGCTTTCTTGTTTTTTCTTCTGCAAGGTCCATATTCTCCTGTAATTTTTGGAGGCCATTAATCAAATTTCTTCTAAATTTTCCATCTTTTTTTTAGAAAAAAACAAGAATCAGAGATACAATCTTTTTAACCTTCAGAGCAATGCTTCCTTTGCCTTACATCTCTAAAGCAGATAATTTTTCTTTCCTGATTATGTTTCAGAACGGAAGATCTATATTTATTTCTAGAGCTTTCAACAGACATGGTAGAATATTCTAAATTCCTTGACTCTAAACTTGTGCTAGATTATTTTCCTTCTCAGATCTTAACCTAAAGTCCTGAGTTGGTGGAATTTACATTGGCTAGTTGTTAGTCTTCTAATGCAAGTCTCCTTGATTGAGGATTCTGAACTCAGTTATGGGATTTCCTGACCCATCTAGATAATCAGACATAGTTTCCAGGTTTTTGAACAATCTGGAAGCATGTCAAAATGGTTTCCCCCATCCTCTTCAAAGTGAACTGTTGTGCTTGATTCAGAGGCTAGTGTTCCTAATGGTCTACAGTCCAGAACTGTGTTGATAGAGTCATCTTCATCAACATTGCAATCAGTGCACATCCCACTTGGATTTTATGTCATCTTCTCTTACAGCTAGTGTCTAATGCAGTTGCCAGTTTTGTCTCTTTTGATATCTTCATGGGTGTTTTAAAGGGAAGTTGAGCAGAAATGTTTCAGGCATGATTCCATGTTAACCTGGATGTCTGTAAATACCATCATTACCCTTTATTTGCAGAACTCTGCCAAAGTATAGAAAAGTAATACGATAAACAAAGTGAACAATTGCAAAGGAAAAGCTATATACATTTGTATTTAGGCAGAAAAATCTAATACAGAGAGAAGAAAGAATATGCTGGAAATAAGATCTGTTGCCTTTTCCACGAGAAAGGGGGAAAAGTAAAATGTAAACATGAAACCAGAGGGGACTGTATCAGATCCGAGTGTGTGACGCATGCCAAGAATTCATCAAATGTTTCAATTTGAAAACTGTACATGGTTATGAACTGATTAATTCCCACTGAAACTATGTTCCTAATTTAAGTGGTGGTTGTATATCTCTAATTAGCTGGGAGTTATGAAATGCTTTGTTTATGACAGTGTTTGTCAATGGACTTTCTCTAAAGTGAGTTGTATGCTAAGCACATGATGTAATTAAGCTTGTTTTCTTAAACAAAAGAAGAGATTTTCATGGAAATAATTGCATAAACCCACATATATAAATTTTTAGGGGAATACTTGTATCCAAAATATATTACTATTTATAACTTTTTACTTTATGAACATTTCAAAATGTTAAATAACACAAGATTTAAGAAAGGCAGTGGTGCTAGTGGTAAAAAAATCTGCCTGCCAACGAGGAGACACAAGAGATGAGGGTTTGACCCTTAGTCCAGGAACACCCCCTAGAGTAGGAAATGGCAACCCTCTCCAATATTCTTACCTGAAAAATTCCATGGACAGAGGAGCCTGACACGTTACAGTCCATAGGGTCTCAAAGAGTTGGACAGAACTGAGCGAATAAGCATGCAATGTAGTATATTTAACTATCACTTTTTTTTTCCTGTTTTTAATGTAATTTTCCTTGTTTTCATAGTTGATAAATGTTAACTTAAAGTTTTTCTGAAGTGTTTCTTGTAAACAGATTATCTTTCTGTTGCTGCCTTTCCTGGCAAAGGCATCAAAGCCATTAAATATTGCCTTTATACTTCTTTTAAACTCATCTTTTATTTTGAGAATTCCCAATTGAGATGACCCTTCTATCTCTTTTCATACAATTTTAAATGTTTTTTTTTTCTCTCCACACAGTTTATTAGCATTAAATCCTTGTGCATTCCCCTTTCTGGCTAATAAATAAAATTAAAATTTGAAAGTGACCTTCTTTGTATCACTTACTTATCATTGCTCTTCACTGAATTAAGAAGGTACTATTTTTGGAATGATTCTGCTGGATCACTTGCAGTTCTTCCTACATTTTTCTACCAGCACTCAACATTGATGGATACATCAGTTATAGGATTTTAGAGCGCCAAAATATGTATTTTACTTTAAAAGGGATGGAGAATTGTGATAATGAAAGTTTCATAAATCAAGTGAAAATGTGTACACAGTGACAGCTGCCTATGGAGGTCCATATGTATTAACACATGATTTTACCTGAGCTAGTTTCTATTCATTTGCTATCATGACTCAGCCAATTATCTAACCTAACGGCTGGAACACAGGATCTAAAAAAAATTTAGAATGGAAAGCTCTAAATCACTGCTTCAAATGAAAACAAATGCACATTTTCTAGCATACCATAATTGCAAACCCCCAAAGACACTGCAGGATAGTTGTATTGAATTGATGTGGTGAATACCAGCGCTTTGTTAAAAATTATCTACCTGCAAAATCCTTTAACATGAGTTTTGTTGTTTTAGTTGCTAAGTCATGTTCAATTCTTTTGCAACCCCATGGACTATAGCCTGCTAAGCTCCTTTGTCCATGTGATTTCCCAGATAAGAGTACTGGAGTGGGTTGCCATTTCCTTCTCCAGGCAATCTTCCTGACCCAGAGTTGAACCAGCATCTTCTGCATGGCAGATGGATTCTTTACCACTGAGCCATCAGGGAAGCCCACTTAATATTCGTTACTATAATTTTAAGTTTTTTTGATTTTCTTTGGTCATTGGGGATTGTAAAACATAAATTCTATTTGTTTAAAATTGTGGTGTCCTTCTGGGGGAAGGGGTTTAGCTTGTTTTTGAAACAAATTTTTTATTTTGAGGTAAGTGTAGATTCACATGCAGTTGAGAGAAATAGTGCAGAGATCCTATGCACCCTTCAGCCAGTTTTCCCCAAGGGCACACTTACAAAACAAAGGTACAGGATGGCAACCCGGATGTCGATACTGCTGTAGTCAAGACACAGAACATTTGCGTGAGCACGGGTTCTCTTGTTGCGCCTTTTTAGCCGCATCATCTGCCTTCACCCCCTCATTGCCTGGATCCTCCTTGCCTGGATCCCCATCAGTCTATTGTTGACCATGTTTTTTTTCGTTTAAAGAATGTTATGTGAATGGAATCATCTCAGTTTGTAAGCGAGGTAGCTTTTATCTTTTCACACAGTGCTCTGGGGACTCATCCAGGTTCCGGTAGCATAACTGACACCATCTTGGGTCTGCATGGCTCCTTACCTCTTTCCATCGACCCTGCACAGGAGTGTACTGTACCGTGAGTCACTTCTCTGTCATTGAGAACTTTGCAGTTAATAGATATTGTTTAATAATCACTAGGACTGGGTGGCCTGAATGCTCTGTTAGTCCCCAAACAATGCTGAAAACCTTCACTGACATATTCCCAAGGCCCACAAGAGTAGTTACTCATTCATAGATCTTGACTTACTATTTATAACTTTTTTTAAACTTAACATTTTAAAATGTTAAATAAAATGAGAGTTAAAGAAGCCCCATCTCCATACCTTAAGTTAACTATAAAACTGTCCCAGTGTCCCCTTGGCACTGGGTCACCTGATGAGAAGAACTGACTCACTGGAAAAGACCCTGATGCTGGGAAAGACTAAAGGCAGGAGGAGCAGGGGATGACAGAGGATGAGATGGTTAGATGGCATCACCAACTCGATGGACATGAGTTTGAGCAAGCTCCGGGAGATGGTGACAGACAGGGAGGCCTGGCATGCTGCAGTCCATGGGGTCACGACAGAGCAACTGAACTGAAGTGTCCCCTTGGCAGTGCAGAGTGCAGCTATTAATGCTTCCAGATCACTGTTGACACCATCCACCTGTGAGTGCGTGTGTGTGCCAAGTCACTTCAGTTGTGTCCACCTGTGAGTAAGTTACTCTATAATGAACTGATCTATTGATTGTAGGAAGGTGCCTACCTCATTTTTCCATCTCAAGATGGCTTCTTAGTTTGGTGAGCACTTTCTGTTTTCTCCAACATGTGTGTATCAATAATCCATCCCTTTTTGCTGCTCAGTGGTCTTCTATGATGCAGATAAACTGCAGAGAGTTTAACCAGTCACTCGTTGAAGGACATCCAGATTACTTGCAGTTTGGGCTATGAAGAATGAAGTTGCTATAAACCTTCATTACAGGTGTTTGTGTGAATGTAGTCTTCATTTTGGAGGAATATTCAGAATTACAGTTGCTGGGTCATATTGTATTTACATGCTTAGTTTTAGTGTTTTTTTTTTTTTTTTTAAGAAGCTGCCAATCTGTTTCCTAGAGTGGCTTTGCAATTTGCAATTTCATGTTATCTCCAGCAGTCTTTCTTCAGTTCTTCACATCCTTTCTATCGATGAGGACTGTCACCATTTCTTATGTATCCATTCCAATGAGTGTATAATAATATCTCACATTGGATTTAATTTGCATTTATTCAGTGACAAGTGATTTTGAGTGTCTTTTCATGTGCTAATATTCTAGCTATATAACTTCTTTGGTGAAAAGTCTGTTCATGTGTTTTGTCTATTTCTTATTTAGATTATTTTTTCATTTACTGTTGGGTTTTTAGAGTTCTTCATATATTCTAGAGAGTTGTCTTTTGTTGGATATGTGGTTTGCAGATATTTCTTCCCATATCTTGCTTATTATTTCATCCTGTTAACAAGATTTACCAACCCAGGAATCGAACCTCAGTCTCCTGCATTGCAGACAGACGCTTTATCATCTGAGCCACCAGGGAAGCCCTTTCACAGAACATAAGTATTTATTTTTGATGAAATCCAGTTTATCATTTTTTCCTTTTCAGATTGTGCCTTGGTATTGGTCTACAAACTGTCTCATTCTAACTCACACAAATATTTTCCAATTTTTTGTAAAGTATTTATGGCTTTATAGATTATATATTAAATTTCATGATGCTTGTGAATTAAGTTTTGTATAAAGGGTGAGATTTAGGTTGAGGTGGCTTTTTTTTTGGTTTTGACTTATCCATTGTTCATTTGTTCTAGCACATTTATTGATAGCCTTCTTCCTTTGAGTTGCTTTTGCATCTCTGTCAAAAATCAGTGGGGCATATTTATGTGGGTCTATTTCTGGGTTTTCTATTCTCTTCCCTTATTCTATGTGTCTATTATTCCACCAACACAATATAGTTTTAATTACTATGGCTATTAACAAGTCTTAAAATCAGGTCAACTGATTCCTCCCACTTTATTTTTCTGACTCGAAATTATTTTAGCTACTCTAATTCCTGTGCCTTCCTATATACATTTTAGAAAAATCTCTATATCTACAAACACTCATGCTCAGGTATTGGTAGGAATTGCACTAAATCTTTATATGAATTTGGGGATTACTGACATCTTTATGATTTTAGTTTTCTACTTCATAAACATGGTCTAGCTCTCTATTATTTAGATCTTTGATTTCTTTCATCAGTTCAGTTCAGTTCAGTCGCTCAGTTGTGTCCGACTCTTTGCAACCCCATGAATCGCAGCACACCAGGGCCTCCCTGTCCATCACCAACTCCCAGAGTTCACTCAGACTCACGTCCATAGAGTCCGTGATGCCATCCAGCCATCTCATCCTCTGCCGTCCCCTTCTCCTCCTGCCCCCAATCCCTCCCAACATCAGAGTCTTTTCCAATGAGTCAACTTTTCGCATGAGGTGGCCAAAGTACTGAAGCTTCGGCTTTAGCATCATTCCTTCCAAAGGAATCCCAGGGCTGATTTCCTTCAGAATGGACTGGTTGGATCTCCTTGCAGTGCAAGGGACTCTCAAGAGTCTTCTCCAACACCACACTTCAAAAGCATCAATTCTTTGGCGCTCAGCCTTCTTCACAGTCCAACTCTCACATCCATACATGACCAC